>JAODAL010006004.1:0-137925 GCA_025379985.1 Phyllomedusa bahiana | reverse complement strand
GGGGGTGGAAACGCAGGTCTGACACTACTTGGCTGTCCTCACAAGGGGGGGCAAACTGTACAGGTTCTCGTAAGGCAGCATGCACAGGTGGCATCTTGCCAGTTACACTTTGGAATAGGAAATTAAAAATGTCATTTCATATGTTATAGTTGTATGGTTGAAAATGCCAGTTTTTGCTCCTTTACCATGTTTGCAGGAACATGGCGGGCAGCAGCATTTTCTCTTTTCCCTCCATTGGCCCACTCTTCCCTCCTCCCCCCCAGTGGATTTTGTGGTGTTCCACTTCCGTACCATTTACTTGCACCATGAGACTGTCCAAGACCCGGTACATTTTTTTGGGTGTGAGTTCTCCATCCATTTCTTTTAGGGTGTTGCAGAGTTAAGATATAATTATGAAAGGTGGAGAGGGTGATAGATGGCAGCGTTAATCAGCCCCCTTTTTCTGTTCTACTACTTTAGTTGCACACTACAGACCCTCGTTGGTCACTTTAAGTCCGCTTTTTTGGCTGACCCCCCGAATTGGGTTTGGTTTTGGAGAATGTGTGACCTGCCCCTGGCTGTCTTGTTGATAAGGCTGGGGTTTCCACAAAACAGTCTGGCTACACTGAAAAACCAATTCGGTGGTTACTGGAGAAGTGGCCATTGCTCCGCTGTATGGAAACAGTGGGGTCACAAGTTGGCATGACACCAATGGGTGGATTATTGGGAAGTGGCCTTGCTCCGCTGTCTGCACACAGGCTGGGCACACAGTCTGGCATGACCACCATGGTGGATTATTGGAGAATGCCCTGCCTCCCTTTCTGGCACATCGGCTGGGGTCACATCAGTGGCTAATGACCACCATGGTGGTTATTGGAGAAGTGGCCCTCGCTCTCGCTGTTGCACACAGCTGGGGTACAACATGGCAATGACACCAATGGGATTATTGAAAGTGGACCTGCCTCCCGCTGTCTGGCACACAGCTGGGGTCACACAGTGGCAATGACCACCAATGGGTGGATTATTGGAGAAGTGGGCCCTTGCTCTCCCGCTGTCTGGCACACAGGCTGGGGTCACACAGTGGCAATGACCACCAATGGGTGGGTTATTGGAGAAGTGGGCCCTTGCTCTCCCGCTGTCTGGCGCACAGGCTGGGGGCACACAGTCTGGCAATGACCACCAATGGGTGGATTATTGGAGAAGTGGGCCCTTGCTCTCCCGCTGTCTGGCACACAGGCTGGGGTCACACAGTCTGGCAATGACCACCAATGGGTGGGTTATTGGAGAAGTGGGCCCTTGCTCTCCCGCTGTCTGGCACACAGGCTGGGGTCACACAGTGGCAATGACCACCAATGGGTGGATTATTGGAGAAGTGGGCCCTTGCTCTCCCGCTGTCTGGCACACAGGCTGGGGTCACACAGTGGCAATGACCACCAATGGGTGGGTTATTGGAGAAGTGGGCCCTTGCTCTCCCGCTGTCTGGCACCAGGCGGGGGTTTCCCAGGGGAAATGCCCCACCAAGGGTGGGTTATTGGAGAAGGGGGCCCTTGCTCCCCCCTGCTTTTTGGGCACACGGGCTGGGGTCACACATCTGGCAATGACCCCAAAATGGGGGGTTTTTTGGAGAAGTGGCCCTTGCTCCCCCGTTTGTCGGGCACACAGGCGGGGGTCCCCACAGGGAAAGGCCACCAATGGGTGGGTTTTTGGAGAAGTGGGCCCTTGCTCCCCGGGGGCTGTCTGGCAACAGGCGGGGTTTACACAGGGAAATGCCCACCAATGGGGGGGGATTATTGGAGAAGTGGCCCCTTGCCCCCGCTGTTTTGGCACACAGGCGGGGGTACACAGTGGAAATGGCCCACCAATGGGTGGGTTTATTGGAGAAGGGGAAACCCTTCTCCCCCCTGTTGGCACAAGGCGGGGGGCACACAGTCTGGAAATAAACCACCAATGGGGGGGATTATTGGAGAAGGGGGCCCCCTTGCTCCCCCGCTTTGGAAACACGGGCGGGGGTACACAGTGGCAAATGACCCCAATGGGTGGATTATTTGGAGAAGTGGGCCCTTGCTCCCGCTGTCTGGACACAGGCTGGGGGCACAAGTGGCAAAGGGACCACCAAGGGGGTTTGGGTTATTGGAGAAGTGGGCCCTTGTTCCCACTGTCGGGGCGCACAGGGGGGTCCCACAGTGGCAATGACCACCAAGGGGTGGATTTTTGGGGAGAATGGGCCCTTGCTTCCCGCTGTTTTGGCCCAAAAGGGCCCTGGGGGGAAAACACAGTCGGGCAATGACCACCATATGGGTGGATTGTAATGGAGAAGTGTGGCCATTGCTCTCCCCGCTGTCTGGTCGCACTAGGCTGGTTGAGGCACACGCAGTCTGGGCCAATGACCACCAATGTGGTGGATATGATTGGAGGAAGTGTGGTCTTGCTCTCCTGCTGTCTGCACACAGGCTGTGGGCACACTATGGTGGCAATTGATGTCTACCATACTGGTGTGGGTTATTGGAGAATGTGGGCTCCCTTGTCTCTCCCGCTGTTCTGGCTTGCTGTCAGGCTGAGCGGTCACACTAGTCGTTGGCTATGACACCATTACATGTTTGTCGTGGGTTTATTCTGGAGAAGCTGTGCCATTGCTCTCCCGCGTGTCTGGCATCACGAAGGCTGGTGGTCACACAGTGGTGTGCATTGACACCAATGGGTGGTTTCTTTATTGGAGTGATGTGCTGTTGGCCTCCTTGCTCTCCCGCTGTATAGAGAGATACACAGGCTTGGGGCACCGCCCCTCATCAGGTCGTGGCAATATGACTCGCACTAATGTGCGTGGATTTATTGGAGAAGTGTGGCGCCATTGCTCTCCCTGTCTGGCACACAGGTTGGGGTCACCCAACAGTTTAGGCATTATGATGTGTATCCGTATTATGGTGGGTTATTGGACATCGATAGTGTAGGCACTCTGCTCTCCCGTTTCGCTTGTCTGTGCACACTCTTCAGGTCTGGTGTCACATCAGTGTGCATGTGTCCACATGATGGGTGTGAGAGATTGGAGAAGTGTTGCCTTGCTCTCCGTGTCGGCACACAGGCTGGGGGCACACAGTCTGGCAATGACCACCAATGGGTGGGTTTATTGGAGAAGTGGGCCCTTGCTCTCCTGCTGTCTGGCACACAGGCTGGGGGCACACAGTTGCATGAGCACCAATGGGGTGGATTATTGGAGAAGTGGGCTTGCTCTTCTCCTGCTGTCTGGCTCACCAGCACCAGCGCTGGGTGGCACACAGTTGCAATGAGCACCAATCGTCCTTTGTGGTTTTATTGGAGAAGTGGTTAGTGGTGTTTGTCGAATTTTGTCCTCTCCCGCTGTCTGCACGTACTGGGGTGGGGTCACACACGTGTGCATTATGACCATTCCAATGGTGGTGTTATTGGAGATATGTGGGCCTTTTGCTCTCTTTTGTCTTTTTTTTTTTTCTTTTTTTCGTTCCTGCTGTCGCTACACAGGTGGTCTGGTTCACACAGTGTGCAATGACCATTCTCAATGGGTGGGTTATTGTGAAGATGTGGTGCCCTTGTTCTCTCCGCCTGTCGTGGCACACTAGGCTGGGGCTCTCTGCTCCGTGTGTATGGCAAATCGACCATTCTCTATATGTGGTGTACTTCTTTGGTTGAAAGTATTGTGGTGCTCCTTCGCTTCTCCCCCTTGTCTTGTGTCTTCATTTTTTTACAGGTCTGGGGGTCACACGAGTGTGCTAATGACCCACACATATGGGTGGGCTGTTGGAGTAACTAGTATAGTGTAGGCCCTTGCTCGTCCCTGCTGTCTGGCACACAAGGCTATCTGGTATGGGGTCTACACTAGTGGCAATTGACACCAACATAGGGTGGATTATTGGAGTTAATGTGGTGCCGTGCTTCCCGCTGTTCTGTGTCGCAGACAGGTACTGGGGTGCACACAGTTGGCAATGCACCTACAATGGGTGATTATTGGAGAAGTGGGCCATTGCATCTCCTGCTGTCTGTCCGGCACACAGGCTGGGGGCACTGACTAGTGGCATGTGACCACCAATGGGTAGGGTTATTGGGATGAAGTGTGGCCGTTTGCTCTCTACTGCTGTCTGTGTCGCTACAGGCTTGGGTCAACTGTCTGGCAATGACCACCAATGGGTGGGTTATTGGATGAAGTGGGCGGGTGGGTCGCCATTGCTCTCCCGCTGTTCTTGGCACTACAGGCTGTGGGTCACACAGTGGCAAGTGAACACCTAATGGTGTGGATGAATTTATTGGAGTAGTGGGCCTTGCTTCTCTCCGCTTGTTCATGGCTATCACAGGCTGGGGGCACACGCAGTTGTGGCATGACCACCAATGGTGGGGATTAGTGGAGAAATGTGTGGCCCTTGCTCTCCGCTGTTAGGCATCACAGGCTTGGGGTCACACAGTCTTGACAATGACACCTAATGGGTGTGGTGTTATTGGAGAAGTTAGGGCCCTTGCTCGTCCTCGCTGTTGGGCGCTCAGTGTCTGGGGTCGCACACAGGTCTGGCAATGTATCACAAATGGGTGGATTATTTGGTAGAATGTGGACCCTTGCTCTCCCTGCTGTCTGGCACGTATCAGAGCTCGGGGGCACACAGTCTGGCACATGACCATCCGTTTGTGGACGTTTTGTGGTGTTTATTATTGGAGTAAGTTGTGGCCCTCTGCTTCTCCCCCTGTCTGGAACACATGGGTCTGCTGGGTCACACAGTGGCATTGACCACCACATGGGTGTGGATTATTGGTGAAGTATGTGGGTCTCCTTTGCTCTCTGCTTGTCTGCACATCAGGCTGGGGGTCACACAGTGGCAATTGACCTCTCAATTGGGTGGGGTTATTGGAGATGTGGGCCCTTGTGCTACTCCTGCTGTCTGCACACAGGCTCGCGTGGTCAACATCAAGTGGCAAATGACCAACGCCAACTGCGTGGGTTGTTTGGATGAATGTGGGCCCCTTGCTTCTCCCGCTGTTCTGGCACACAGGTGTGGGGTCATCATCAGTGGGCTCAATTGGACCACCATATGGTTGTGGGATTTTTGGATGGAAGTGGGCCCTTGCTCTCCGCTGTTGGCGCACTGAGGCTGGTTTCTCGGTCACACAGTTGGTCATATGTCACCATGTGTGTGGATTATGGATGAGTTGGTGTCTCACTTGCTTGTCCTTGCTGTCTGGCATCACAGGCCTCGGTGGCACTACTAGTTCTGGTCAATGATGTCACCAATGGGTTGGTATTTATTGTGAGATGTGGGCCTGCTTGCTCTCCTGCTGTCGGCTACCACAGGCTGGAGGTCTACACCTAGTCGGCATATGTTCCACCTATGGGTGTGATTTATTGGAGAAGTGGGCCCATTCTCTCCTGCTGTCTGCAAACAGTGCTGGAGGGCACAGTATGGTCATTTTTTATTTATGACCTACCATGGTCGGGTTTATGTGTGCATGTATGTGTGCGCCCTTGTACTCGTTCCTGCTGTCTGGCACTACTGGCTTGGGGTTCACACAGTTGGCAATGTACTCACAAGATTGTGGTGGGTTATTGTGAGAAGTGGGCCGCTTGCTCTCCCGCTGTTGGCGCACAGGTGGGGGGGGTGTGGGCAACACATGTCTGGCACATATGTCCAACTATGTGTTTGTGTTGTTGATTATTGTGAGAAGTGGCCTTGCTCTCCCGCTGTCTGCACTTACAGTGCTCTGGGGCTACACAGTGGGCAATGATCCACATATGGGTGGTTATTTGGAGAAGTGGGCCCTTGCTCTCCGCTGTCTGCGCGCACTAGAGCTGGGGGTCCACACTGTGTTGCAATGGATCTCACTCATATGGGTGGAGTATTGAGAAGTGGTGCCTTGCTCTCCCGCCTGTCTGGCGCACTAGGCTGTTGTGCATCTGTCAGTCGTGTGCAATGACCTACCATATGGGGGGTGGATTATTGGAGAAGTGGGCCCTTGCTCATCCCGCTGTCTGGCATCACTAGGCTGGGGCACACAGTCTGGCAATGATCACCACATGGGTGGATTATTGGTAGAAGTGGGCTCCTTGCTGTCGCTGTCTGGCATCATCAGGTGGTTGTGTCACACAGTGGCATATGACACCAATGGGTGGTATTATTGTTGTGAAGTTTGCGAGCCTTGCTCTCCTGTTCTGTCAGGACACAGGATGGTGTTCACACAGTGGCAATGTGACCACCAATGGGTGGGATTATTGGAGAGTTTTTAGAAGTTGTGGCACCTTGCTCTCCCGCTGTCTGGCACACTAGGCTGGGGGCACATCAGTGGCATGTTTGACCAACAAATGGTGTGGGTATATGTTGGAGAGTGGGACTCCTGTGCTTCTCCCGCTGTCTGGCGCACTAGGCTGGGGGGCACACTAGTCTGGCATATGACCACTATATGGTGTGGTATGATTGTTGAGAAGTGTGGTCCTCTTGCTCTCCCGCTGTACTGGCGCACAGGCTGGGGGCAAACACAGTCTGGCAATGACCACCAATGGGTGGTTATTGGAGAAGTGGGCCTTGCTCTCCTGCTGTTGGCACACAGGCGGGGGGACACAGTCTGGCAATGACCACCAAATGGGTGGTATTGGAGAAGTGGGCCCTTGCTCTCCTGCTGTCTGGCACACAGGCTGGGGGCACACAGTCTGGCAATGACCACCAATGGGTGGATTATTGGAGAAGTGGGCCCTTGCTCTCCCGCTGTCTGGCACACAGGCTGGGGGCACACAGTCGCAAAGACAACCAATGGGTGGGTTATTGGAGAAGTGGGCCCTTGCTCTCCCGCTGTCTGGCACACAGGCTGGGGGCACACAGTCTGGCAATGACCACCTATGGGTGGTTTATTGGAGAAGTGGGCCCTTGCTCTCCCGCTGTCTGGCTCACAGGCTGGGGGCACACAGTCTGGCAATGACCACACAAGTTTGTGAGTGAAATGGTGAGATCGCCGGCAAACTCTGCGGTTTCATCTGCACATGCTGGGAAAGTGGCCCCAGCCTAAGGTTGATATGGGGGGGTTGAATAGATGGAGAAGCTGGATTTACCTGCAACCACCTCTCCCATTTAGAACCATCATGAAGCTACATTGTGTAAACAGTCTTGTGAAATAACAAATGGCAATACTGGCATGAGACGTACTGCAAACTAATCTTCCAGTGATTGCAGAGTGAAATACCCGATTATGTGGTGTGATATACGTCTCGGCTGTTTTTTGGTGACCTACATTTCTCAGTGTGTTGCCTATTTGACTTCACATTAGTGGCTAATCCGCTGTGAGTTTTATTAAAGCAGTGTTGCCAATCCAATGCTATAAATGTCTGGGTGCCCATATCACCTCGAAGATCTTTTTGGCTGGACTTGGAACTCCCAAAAAACCGGAATGGAGAGTATCATGCAAGCCTGACCTCCACTCCATTCTGCATGGAAACTTTGGAGGCCTGTCCTCAAGATAGTAAAGTCCCACTTCTGTCAGTCATTTATGGCATGTCCTATCAATATCGATCTACTCGTATCTTTGATGGGAACACCTCTTTAACAGTTTGTGCCATGGGCCGCTTACTGCTTGGCCACGATGTCTTTAGGAAATGCAACTTTGCAAGTTACAAATGAGAAGTCAAATCTCCGCTCCGCACAGACGTTAAGAATTTAAGTGTGTCATGTTTCTATATAGTGAGAGAGACTAAATATCCGTCCAGAATTATCACATGTTGCAGGTGTAGTCAGCTATTTCTCAATATCTGATGATAAATTAACCTACTCTAAACTTGGACATCGGTAAGTCTTGTTATATACAGGCACATTGATGGCTTTATTTTAGGGTAGTATCACATATGAATAGTGATTGTGGCATATAAGTGGTGCGATGGAGAATGCTTCCTCTGTTACCATCAGGGGGTAGTGATTATAGGTCCCTGATTGGTTGGCATGGCATATGGGGGTCTAAGGCTATGTTCACACGGCAGTAATGGCGGGACATATTTTGCCCGCAATTGGGGGGGGGGAGGGGGGGGTAGCACGCCAGCCAGCCAGCCCTATAGACATTCATTATTCACAGCGCGTATACGCCGTGAATAATTGACATGGAGACGTAATCTCTATGAGGACTGTGGATTACTGTAGTGACTGGGACGTATCTTGCCCCGTATTGAGCGCAGTACGCAGCGAAATACGGGGTGTGATACTTCCCAGTTTAAGCCATATGAGTATAGCCTAACGAGGACTCCTAAGCCTGCCATATTATATATATTTTTTATCACACAATTAAACACTTTAAAAAGTGGGTTAAATAGTTTTTTAAAAAAAAAAAATTTTCAACAGTGTTTAAAAAAGAAGAAATACAGACCCCCTTCTCCATTGTCACACAAGGCCACACAAGACCTGGTCATTAATATACCATGACTTATAAACCCGTATGCAGTGATTCCCTCGCTGTGGACGTTCTCCAGGAGAACAAGCAGAGCACGATGTGTGATGGCCGACATTAAAATGTGCGCAGTTTTAATACTGTATGTGTAAATGGCTGGCTGCTTGGTGCTGTGGCTCTTACAGGAAATTGATGCGTCTATGGCTTAGTATGGCAGTCGTAAGAAATTCCTATTTTCCTTCAATTTTCTTCTAACAGTTACACTATCTTTTCCTTCCGTAGATCCCCAGTTTGTCATCTATCAGCTTAAGGTTAAGATATTTACATCCTCCACAGGACCTACAAGACGTGAGGAGAAGTACATGTATTTTGATTTCCCGCAGCCTCTTCCTGTTTGTGGGGACATAAAGGTTGAGTTCTTCCACAAACAGAACAAGATGCTAAAAAAGGTTTGTGACTTGTTTCTTCAGCTTCTATCCAGTATGAAATGACTTCGTCTACAATGCATGCTGTGTTTTTGTTACTTTGAGCTGACAAAGGTAAGCCCCCTACCCGCCTTTTATGTACTTATGCCCCATCTCCAGCCCCGGTTTCACATGCCGGACCTCCTGATTTCTCAGATTGGCTTTTTAGACTAATGGATTAACCTCCTTTCACCTCGATAAGCATTCCTGGCAATACGCTTCTATTCCTGGGTAATAAGAATATGGTTACCCTCCAGGTAGTTTTAGCACACGTTTCCTAGTACAAGGCCAGAGACGTGGTAGACGGTGCTAGCTCTCCAGATTGCATGCTCTTATGGAAAGTGCTTCCGCTGCGTGTTTAGAGGAATAGTCTGGAATTTGAGTATCGGTAGGTTGACTGCTGCTAGAAAGTCTGATGCTTAAATCCCACAGATCTGCCTTAGTTTCTCCTGTTAGTGGGTGTATTTGTAGTAATTTACAGCGTGTTTTTCACCCCCATATACGACTAAATTTCTTCTGGTCATTTCTGAAGCGCACTTCCTATCCAAGGAATACCGTATAAGCCGAGTTTTTCAGCACAAAAAAAGGTTGCTGAAAAATTCCCTCGGCTTATACTCGAGTCACGTCGGCGCTCGGGCGCTGTGCTGGGCCGGAGCGCGGCAGGGACGCTTCAGTTATAGCGGCTCCCAGGGAGCGCATATAACTGAAGGGGCCGAGTGAGCCACAGTGTCGGACTTGCGGGGTCCGGGCATGTCCCCGATCTCTTCACCTTTTATGCGACTCCTCAGCGCATATAGGTGAAGGGATACCACCTACCTAGAGGAC
Organism: Phyllomedusa bahiana; assembly: GCA_025379985.1. Lineage (NCBI taxonomy): Eukaryota > Metazoa > Chordata > Amphibia > Anura > Hylidae > Phyllomedusa > Phyllomedusa bahiana. Next base: position 128,284 of record JAODAL010006004.1, on the reverse strand, counting down.
CTATACCTGCCTATAGCCCCTATACCTGCCTATAGCCTACCTAGAGGACCTATACCTGCCTATATCCCCTATACCTGCCTATATCCCCTATACCTGCCTATATCCCCTATACCTGCCTATAGCCCCTATACCTGCCTATAGCCCCTATACCTGCCTATAGCCCCTATACCTGCCTATAGCCCATATACCTGCCTATAGCCCCTATACCTGCCTATAGCCTACCTAAAGGACCTATAGCCTACCTAGAAGACCTATACCCTGCCTATAGCCTGCATAGGGGGACTATACACTGCTATAGCCTGCCTAGTGGGACATATCTGCTTATAGCCTGCTAGGGGGGACCATACCCGCTATAGCCTGCCTAGTGGGACCTATACCTGCCCTTTTTTAGTCTGCCTAGTGGGACCTATACCTGCTTATAGCCTGCCTAGTGGGGAACTTACCTGCTTATGCTGCCTAGTGGGACCTATACCTGCTTATAGCCTGCCTAGTGGGACCTATACCTGCTTATAGCCTGCCTAGTGGGACCTATACCTGCTTATAGCCTGCCTAGTGGGACCTATACCTGCTTATAGCCTGCCTAGTGGGACCTATACCAGCTTATAGCCTGCCTAGTGGGACCTATACCTGCTTATAGCCTGCCTAGTTGGGGCCCTATCCCTGCTTTTTAGCCTGCCTAGTGGGACCTATACCTGCTTATAGCCGCCTAGTGGGAACCTATACCTGCTTAAAAGCCTGCCTAGTGGGACCTATCCCTTTCTTATAGCCTGCCTAGTGGGACCTATACCTGCTTATAGCCTGCCTAGTGGGAAACCTAAAACCTGCTTATAGCCTGCCTAGTGGGACCTATACCTGCTTATAGCCTGCCTAGTGGGACCTATACCTGCTTATAGCCTGCCTAGTGGGACCTAAAACCTGCTTATAGCCTGCCTAGTGGACCTATACCTCTTATAGCCTGCCTAGTGGGGCCTATACCTGCTTATAGCCTGCCTAGTGGGACCTATAACCTGCTTATAGCCTGCCTAGTGGGACCTATACCTGCCTGTAGCCTGCCTAGGGGGACCTGTAGCCTGCCTAGGGGGACCTATAACCTGCCTATACCCTGCCTAGGGGGGACCTATAGCCTGCCTATGGGGGACATTAAACTGCCTATGTAATTTTATTGGTATCTATTTTTATTTTGAAAATTCACCAGTAGCCGCTGCGTTTTCCACCCTAGGCTTATACTAGCGTCAATAAGCTTTCCCGGTTTTTGTGGCAAAAGTAGGGGACTCTTCTTATACTCTGGTCAGATTATCCTCGAGTATATACGGTACTTAACCCTTGAATATGAAATGCGCTCCAGAAATGACCAGAAGAAATTAAGTCGTATATGGGGATGAAAAACACGCTATATTTTACTACATATGTTTGGGCCCAAAGTGTGTTAACCCCTGCCTGACGGACGGTCATAATGTGGCTCTAAATTTTTTCCCTCTTTGCCTTCTGAAAGCCATAACTTTTTTTTATTTTACCACCTACATAGGCATATGAGGGCTTTTATTTTGCGGGACAAGATGTACTTTCTAATTGTTTTGCATATTACCATAGAGTATACCGGTGACCGGCAAAAAATTTCTTTTTGGGGCAAAATGTGAAAAAAAGTGTTTGCCCCATGTTTGCGGTAGTGTTTTTTTTTTTTTTTTTTTTTTTTTATTTAATTATTCGGTAAAAATGTGTTATCTGTATTATACAGGTAGATATGCATCCGCCAATACCAAACGTGTACAGATTCCGTTCTGTTTTGGTACCTCCAAAAAAAAAAATCCAAACATTTTTCTATTTTTGCAATTTTCTGAGCCATTTTGTGCGACCAATAACTTTTTTTTGTACTAACACCTACAGACGTGAGTGAGGCGGCATTTTTTGCGGGCTGAAGTGCACTTTTTATTGCTAGCAGTTTGGAATGCATGCCACTTTATCACTTTTATTCCAATTTTTATGGGATGTGAAATGACCGAAAAAAACACAATTTTGCCGTTTTTATTGAATTTTTTTTCCTTCTATGGTGTTCAGCGTACGGGATAAATGATCTATTTTTATAGATCGCACTTTTTTGGACGTGGCAATACCAAATATGTGTAATGTTTTTTTATTTATTTTTATTTGTATAATGGCAAAAGGTGGGTGATTTGAACTTTTAATACTTTTTTTTACATTTAAAAAAAATTTATTTTTTTTTTACTTCAACTTTGAGTGCCTCTAGGGCGCTTCACCACTTGGGGGCGCGATTGTTAATACAGCCTAATGCATTGCATAGGCAATGCATTAGGGTGCACCAAGATGCTTTCACCACTTCCTGCCTGGCGCCGGAAGCGGGATAATTTAAAACATGGCAGCAATGGAAGCCTTCACAAGACTTCCTGCTGCCATGTTAGCCGATTGGGACTCGGCGATCTCACCGCTGATGTCACGATTGCAGTGAAGAGCAGTGCGCGATACTGTCCTTCATTAATTTACACCCCGTGGCCATCTTTGCTGTGGCTTCTAAGGGGTTAAACAGGGCGGGCGGTGGCACCCCCCGCGCTGTAACCACCGGGTGATAGCTGCAATTAGCCGCTAACACCCGACGGCTGTGTAGTGGGATCGCACTTCATATTCGTACATCATAGGTCGGTAAGGGGTTCATGTAGATGAGATCCATTGGGTGTGTAATCTATTTATGAATCTATCATCAAGGTGCACACTGCAAGAAACTCCTGCTTCTAAAAAGATTGGCAGCGTTAGGCAGCTTCCATAATGGACCTCTTATTTGCACACAAAGGGAAGTGTGGAGGGTACTGCAAATTGGGCCAAATGTAATGTTCAATTCACTTATTTAGTTGGCATTTTTTGTCGCCTACTTTGTTGTTAAATGGCTTGTTCGTGTTAAACAGGGCTGTGGAGTTGGCAAGCCAAAGCCCCGACTCCAACGCCTCAATTTCCCAAACCTCTGACTCAGACTCCTGACTCCCTCATACACGGCGCATGTTTAAGTGATAACTTTACTGTAGTAAAATGGAAACATCAGGCTGTTTATCACCTTATGATACAATAATCAAGCTATTTAGGTAGAACAGACACGGACAAGCAAAATGGTAACAATGTTGTGATCTTTTGAACACTTGTGGGTAGAGTTGAAGAAAAAGCTGTATTTGTAAACCAAGTCCAGTCTGCACCAACATTGGGAATGTGTAGAAGAGATCTGGGATCAGATTTTAGTCAATATCTGATTCAGTGGCCAGGAGGATTCAGGCAGAGCTGAAAACCAAAGGTGGATTTCCCAAATACTAACAAAATAATAAAAATTAACAGTTTGATTTTTAGGAGCAAAACAGTAACAATGCAGTTATAGGAAAGAATCTGCAGAACTAAGCAGATGCTAAATACTTGCAAGTCACATTTATGTATAAGATAGGTAAGATGACTGTATATAAAATTACAGTAGCCTCATGTACAAAGCTGTAGTGGATGGTGAGGTATGGAGCCTGAAAGTCACAAGTACCCTTATGTAGTTATTTAGTGGCTGATTGGCCACTGTAGTAATGGCCTGCATGCTGTTAACCCGGCTAAGCCACAACTGTTAAAGCACTTGTAAACTTTTAGTTTTTCTTCTCTTTATTTTGTTTTGCTGATCATTTTAATGTGAATCGAGCCACCTGTAAACCTAATGGACAGTGTAAATTACATTTGCTTATCAGTTATATTTGGTCCTCCGCAAGCTCAAAAATTAAATATTTACGTACCACCTGTTTACAAGCACATGCTGTGCAATGGATCCAATATGTAGCTGAAGGGTGACCTCCGATTCGCAACTGCATAAATCTTCTGGCGACCTTTAATCTGCAGGTCGTATCGAACTACTGAAACAACCGTAGTGGAATGGGTGATACGATGCTGGATTATCTGGATCTGGTACCTTATGCACCGTCTCGAATAGGAACTCACCCTTAATGGGGCTAATTTAATAGCACATTATTCTTCCTTTTCAGTTTATGGAAGCTTCTGAAGCTGGTTGAATTATGGCAGATGAACATGGTGTTTTCACACCGTGATTTTTCGCAAGTTTTGGGCCTAATACAAAAGGGCTTAATGGGAATGTGTCATCAAAAATGAATTATTGTTTAACTCATGTATTTATGTTAATCACATTTCTGGTTATTTCTTTTTTATTTTTCATATCACTTTCAATATTTTTTAATAATTCTTAAGTCCTGCAGTTTTCACTTTGGCCACTAGGTTGTTTTGCTTTAACAGCAGTCCGAGAGATGCTTTACAGCAGCTTCATGCACATAGGAACCATAAGACTGTTTGTGTTCCATAGACTTCAATAGGACAGTTTTCTAGTCATGCTGTGTGACCCCAGGAAGAAAAACACTCTGCAGGGAGGGGGGCTGGAGCTTGACTATGTCCTCTTGTGACTGGTGGATTCTGTGTTATCTATTCACACTGGTGTCTCCTTTCAGTTTGACCCTGCTTGTGTTAATAATGAGCAGACGACTGAGAATCTAAATCTATAGGGCAGGAAGTGTTAGACTGTTATTAGGCTTAGTGGCCAAAGTGAAAACTACAGGATTTAACAATTTATTAAATAATACTGAAAGTGATATGGAAAATTAAAAATAAATATAACCAAAAATTCTTAAAAAATGTGTTTAACATAAAAATGTGAGTTAAACAAGTCATTTTTGATGACACATTCCCTTTAAGGAAATGGGAGCTTAAAAAAGAAACTGTATACATGCAGTTGAAACCAGAAGTTTCCATACACTATATAAAAAGACACATCTGCAGGTTTTTCTCACTATCTGAATTGAAATCAGAATAAACCTTCCCCGATTTAGGTCAATTAGGAACCAAAATTATTTATATTTGCCAAATGAGAGCGAGAATTTTTAAGGAGTTTTTATTACTTTCTGCAAAGTCAAAAGTCTACTTACACTAGGATTACTATGCTTTTAAACAATTTGGGACAGCCCATATTATAATTACAATAAGAAACAGCATCCCGAGGGTTAGTGAATTAAGGCTTTTTTTATTTTTTTCCCAAAATTGGAGGAATAAAAAAAAGCTCTTTTGATTCACTAACCAACAGGATGCTGTTTCTTATTGTACTTATTTGGAAACTTTGGGGCTTCCTGATTCGGAGGCCTGAAACGGTGCATCCACACACTAAGGTAGTGCTGCTGTTTCCCTTTATTATTCTGAGCCCATAAGATATATCTTTGGAAGCTTCTGATTTATTGGCAACATCTGAGTTAGACACACCTGTGGATCTACTTTTTAATGCACACCAGAAACACACTGCTTCTTTGTGTGACATCATGGGAAAGTCTAAAGAAATCGGGAAGAAAATTGTGGACTTGAACAAGTCTGGATCATCCTTGGGTGCAATTTTCAGATACCTAAAGGTGCCCCATTCATCTGTACAAACTTCTATATGTGAGTACAAACCAGATGGGAAGGTCCAGCCATCATACCGCTCAGGAAAGAGACTGGTTCTGTCTCTCAGAGATTAACATGCTTTGGTCTTACATGTGCATATCAACCCAAGAACAAAAGCAAAAGACCTTGTGAAGATGCTGGTGGAAGTTGGTGAGATTGTGTCATTATCCACAGTGAAACGAATACTGTATCAACATGAGCTGAAAGGCAACACTGCCAGGAAGAAGCCATTACTCCAAAAGAGAGACACAAAAGCCAGATTAATGTTTGCAAATGCACACAGGAACACAGACCTACATTTTGAAGACATGTCCTGTGGTCTGAAGAAACTAAAATTTAACTGTTTGGCAATAATGACCTTCATTACGTTTGGAGGAAAAGGGGAGAAGCTTGGAAGCCTAAGAACACGATACGAACTGTAAAACACGGGGGCGGCAGCATCCTGCTGTGGGGTTGTTTTGCTGCAGGAGGGACTGGTGCACGTCACAAAATTGATGGCATCTTGAGGAAAGAAGATTATGTGGCAATATTGAAGCAACACCTCAAGACATCAGCCAGGAAGCTAAAGCTTTGGTGGAAATGGGTCTTCCAAATGGACAATAACCCAAAGCATACTGCCAAACTGGTTACAAATAGTGTTGAGCGATTGCGTTGGCTATCGAGATCGAGCGATAGTCGGCCGCTATCGAGATCGAGCGATAGTCGGCCGCTATCGATAAGGTTTTTCGATAGTGAGCATCGATTGAGCGATTACCATTAAAGTCTATGGGAGAGCAACAACACCTTCTCATTATTACACCCAAACAAGGCTGGGGGAAGCTGAAATTAACATCCACAACAGTCAAATGGATACGTGCTACATTTTAGGCAACACACTTAGGTTTATAAAAGTCACAGAACCTTTCAATTCCACCTGTTTGGGGACTTATAGGGAAAGCTGTTTTAAGATTTACGTAGATGCTGCGGGCAATGACAGTGCTGGGTGCGCAAAAGGGCAAAAAAACACGTAACTGTGATGTTTTCGTATGACACACGGTATTTTTGGCAACAAACAACTGTGCTGACTACAAGATTGCGGATTGTAATTTAAGTGCAAGGTGGGGTATATCAACAGTCACAGGTGTAATGGGTAAAATTAAACATCTATCTGAAATGTATACTGATAATAAGTGGAGTTTTGCAGCTAACAAAGAGACCTGCAGTTACTAGAAATATGGTGTATCCAATATAAGTTCAGGCTGCCCAATATCCCGGAAATATTCAATAGCAAACTGTTAATAATAAAGATATTGCACTACAATGTCTACACTAGTCTTGGTGAACTTTATTTCCCGTGTTCTTTATAGATAGAGCTTGTCTGTGTTCGCACCGCGGGGCCCCCCCCCCCCGCTCCCACCGCCGTGAATTTACAGCGGTAGATGCTGCTTTAATATTCTCTAGCTAACTACATAAAATCTTCAAATCTCGAATCGAACTAAATTGGAAGGCACAGCTAATAGTAGAGGTTTCTCTGTGCAGAATAGACTAATTTCGCTGAGCTGTTTGGCCACAGGCAGAGCTCAGGTCCTACCCCTATGAGACGCTGAGAGACACTGAGGCTAAAACAGGAAACTGTTCTATGTAAAACGAGGTCATGTGATTTTTCCAGCCAATCGCAACCATACACATCCCCCAGTCATGACGTCGCACAACACATCTCACCCTGCTTATTTTTTGTAATCTGATTTGCGGGCCCAAACCAAAATTACAGGAAGCGCCGAAAAGGCGCGATTCTTAATAGATGATGCTCAGATTTTAACCTTAAAAATTCCTTGATCTGGAAATTTCGATCACCATAAAACCTTGCCGATTTCAACTTTGTCGATAAAAATCGCTCAACACTAGTTACAAAGTGACTTAAGGATAACCAAGTCAATGTTTTGGAGTGGCCATCACAAATCTCTGATCTCAATCCTGTTAAAAAATTATGGGCAAAGCTGAAAATGCAGGTGCGAGCAAGGCGACCTACAAACAAGGCTCAGTTACACCAGTTCTGTCAGGAGGGATGGGCCAAAATTCCTACCAACTATTGTGAGAAGCTTGTGGAAGGAGAACCAAAACATTTGACCCAAGTCGTACAGTTTAAGGGCTATGCTACCAAATAGTAATGAAATGTATGGAAACTTTTGACTTTGCAGAAAGTCATACAAATTCCTTAAAGGGAACCTGTCACACAGGTTCTGCCGCCCTTGCTGATGGCAGAACAAGGTAGTGTCAGACCACCTGTTTCCAGCGCTGTGTCCCTTATAGAGCATTTACCCCTCAAATCTTATTCATGAGTAGGTGTTAACCCCGCCCACCAAAGACTAGCTTTCCCCACCCCTAACAGTTCTTCATTTTTTCTAACCTATTCAAAGTAATAGGTTTATCAGTTGAGGTGGGCGGGGCTAGCCTCCGATTGGCCGGGTTTGAAAAAAACTGACTCTCTGAAGGACTCTTCAAATGACTCTTCTGGCTGAAAACTGCAGATTTGAGCATTAAATACACGATAACTGCTGCATCTTACAGAATAAGGGACACAGCGCTCTAGTGGGTGGTATTAAACCCGTGGGTACAGCTGAGACAAATGTTATATTGAGATTATGCAATTCTCTACGTTGTTAATTCTTCCCCAATTTGTTGTAGGGAAGATAGGGTTCAGTCTGTATTATTCCTTGGGTACGCTTGTTAATTATACTGTGATGTCTCTGTAATCATATGTATATATCTATGCTACTGTAGTATAATAATGTACTGAAAGTGTACACAACTTATCCTGTCTAGATGTACCTACTATTGGATCCGTCAAATAAAGTTTTATTTGTTAAGTAAAAATGCATGTTTTTCTCACCATCTGACATGAAATCATACGTTTCGTCACCTGTGTTTGGTAACATAATAAAAATTGAGAGAGAGAGTTCGATGCAGTGCAAAGAGCAAAAGGATTTGGGTCTGGCCAATATCTTCAGTCTCCCATATCTTCAGTCTTATCACATGAGGAGTGTAAGTGATGACATGGAGCAGGCAAAGCGCTGCCCCAGGGGAAAAGATTCCGCTCCCATGGCAAACAGATTTCAGCAAAATTTTTCACCTGCTTTCAAAGAAGAAGAGTTCAACCATTCATCTAAACGGACTGTGGCTGAGGCAATTCCTTTATACCCTGACATTGTTAGAGATGTTGCCCCTGTGGTCACCGCTTTGTCCCCAACCCAAGTTAGTGTAAAGAGGCCGTTCTCTAGCCTGGAAATAATGAGATCAGATGTGAGGTCATGTATGCAGGATCTGATGGAGGCAATACTATTTCTCAGGACAAATTCAGAGACTCCACAAATGTTCCTGCAGGGTTTTGCAGATTTACAATTTTTTTTTGTGTTCTTAAGTCATATCCAATAAATATATTTTACACTGACAAGCAAAATGGTAACATTGTTTTGAACTTGTGACTTTCAGGCTCCATATCTCACCCTGCACTACAGCTTTGCACATGAGGCTACTGTAATTTTATATACAGTCATCTTACCTATCTTATACATAAATGTGATTTGCAAGTATTCAGCATCTGCTTAGTTCTGCAGATTCTTTCCTGTAACTGCATTGTTACTGTTTTGCTCCTTTAAAATTCAAATGTTAATTTTTTTATTTTGTTAGTATTTGGGAAATCCCCCTTTTGGTTTTCAATGCTGCCTGGAATCTTTGGCCGCTGAATCAGATTCGAGCAGGCTCTTGACCAAAAACGGATCCCAGGGGCTCTTCTACACATTCCCAATGTTGGTGCGGGTGGACTTGGATACAAATACAGCTTTTTCTTCAACTCTACCCACAAGTGTTCAAAAGATCAAAACATTGTTAACCTTTTGCTTGTCAGTGTCTGTTCTAGCTAAATAGCTTGATTATTGCATCATAAGGTGGTAAACAGCCAGATGTGACCATTTTACTACAGTAAGGTTATCACTTGAACATGCGCCATGTATGAGGGAGTCGGAGGTTTGGGAAATTGATGAGTCGGGGCTTTGGCTAACAGACTCCACAGCCCCGATCACATATATTGTGGTTTAAACATTCTGGCACAGGTACCATAACTAATGTGCCCCAATGACTGCTAATTTTCTATACGCAACAGAGAGCGGTATAACTTATCTAACGGCTAAATCCTGATCTGCATATGAAGGCGTCTACACAAAAAGCTCACCCTGTGAAAGTGCCGCCGACATCTCAGGTTTCATAGCTATTTGTACTTGAGTTGTACCAGTTCTGCCCAGTTTCACATCAAGTCAATTTGTATGTAATCAAGTTGTGTTTTTTTCTTGTAGGAAAAGATGTTTCATTTTTGGGTAAATACTTTCTTTGTACCTGGTCCTGATGAATATTCAGAGAAAGTAGAGAATGGAACATTACTTGGCGAGCAAGAACTTGATGGTATATACAGTACTGAACGTTCAGACAATGATAAGGAATATCTCACCCTCACATTAACGAAAAATGACCTAGATAAAGCTAACAAAGACAAGGCCAACAGATACTTCTCACCAAACTTCAAAGTAAGTAGATTTACTCCTTCATTCTTTGTACCTTCTAAGGGGACCTGTGGCATCTCCTGATAAGTCTGTTTAAGTAAATCTTTGTGTTCCCTGTGATGCAATAAATTCTGGGGCATCTTCTCTTATAACTCTATTTTGTGCTGTTCCTCTGTTGTTCCTCCTAGAAATGTATTATTCAGTCAGTTGATTGTTACCATTCCAGTTTTCAGGGGTTTGTTGTGTCGCTGCCCGCACTGACTGAACAATGGTAGAATGTGGAGAGACATGTCTACTATTGGTAACACCTTTGGTAATCTCTTGAAAGGATAAAAGGGGAACCACGTAACATAGAGATTTGAGGAAAGGTGCAAAACAGACTAGTCGGGAACAGCCACAGGTCCTCTCTTAAAGAGGACGTCTCACCATTCTGATAGACAGAGCCTTAAAGGGAACCTGTCGCATAGGTTGTGCCCCCCTTGCTGAGGGCAGCACAAGCTAGTGTCAGACCTGCTGTTCCCAGCACTGTGCCCCTCATTCTGTAAGATGCTCGAGTTTTAGAGCATTTACCCCTCAAACCTTATTCATTAGTAGGTTAGCCACGCCCACAAGGCTAGCCCCACCCACTGAGTTATTCACGTGTTTCTGCCTATTCAAAGCAATAGGTTTTTACGTTGAGGTGGGTGGGGCTAGCCTCAGGTGGGCGGGGTTTGAAAAATACTGACTCTTTGAAGGACTCTTCGAATGACTCTTCTGGCTGAAAACTGCAGATTTGAGAATTAAATGCACGAAAACTCCAGCATCTTACAGAATAAGGGGCACAGCGCTGGAAACAGCAGGTCTGATACTGGCTTGTTCTGTTCTCAGCCAGGGGGGGGCATAACCTATGTGACAGGTTCTCTTTAAGGCATACGTTTTTAGATACGTGTTTGGATCAGTCTGTCGGACCCTAAACGGACCCAAACACGCGTCTAATAAATAGCAATGTGATTTACATTGCTTTTACTTTGATACACACATCGGTAACGAGTGATCGCCGATGCATGTCTCATTTCGTCTTTCGGATCCATTCCAAGAATTGACACGTCAATTGTTGGTCTGAAAGACGCAGCAGGAGCCATATAATAAACTATAGGGTGCGATCCTGCTGCATCCAACACACATCGAAAAACACAGCTGCGTGTTGGATCCATTTCGGGTCCGATTGCAGCTGCATTTTTGGATGGGATTTTCGGATCCAAAAACGCTGTGTGAACAACCCCTTTAGCAGCTTCAGATTTACACTTCCTCACTCATGCTGGTTAGGACATGGGTGGGTCTATAGCAGTGATTTAGCACATCACCTCTGTATTCCCAGCTCTTCTAATTGCACTGACATGACTGCAGGAGATGTAATCTATAAAGCAGAAAGCTTCAGAGTTCAGAGTAAAAACAATGAAAAGTTAATCTCCTTAGTTTTGAGGTGACACTCTGTTCTCAATGGTGATGCCACTCCCTGCTCTGTCTAATCAGGAAGAGATAGCAGGATGGTAACCAGTAAAATGTGTGCTCTCAGAGCAGATAAAATCTCTTATCTGACCAAGGAAATATCAAGGCTGGCCACTTGATGGAAAACTACTTTTGCCCATAGCACCCAGTTTTAATGCAGTGTTAATTTTTTGAAAAGGGTATTACCCCAAAGTGTAAACCCCAGTGCTGGCCGTCCGCAGCTAGCTGCCAGCCGTCCACGAATGTGAATGAGGAGGGTGGTGCTTGCGGATGTCGTCCTCCTCCCCTTCTGTGGGAACTTCCGAAGATAGTCAGTTGTGTGCGCTCGGCTGTGTTCGGAAGCTCTTATAAAAGTGAATGAGGAGGACGGCTGCAAGTGCCACCTTACTCAACATGCATGGTCGACTTGCAGCTACCGTAGCTGGGGCTCTTTTACTATCCTGTTTCCCTGAAAATAAGACCTAGTGCATTTTTTGATGCAATTCAGAGTTTGGCTGCTTCTGCTGAAGTTTGTGATGAAATCACTACAGTATATTAATACATGTTGATGTTTTGTTCAACAATAAATGTGAATTCTTGTTCATGGAAAAATAAGAAATCCCCTAAAAATAAGTCCTAGCTCGTCTTTAGGAGAAAAATTAATATAAGACAGTCTTATTTTTGGGAAACGGGGTATGTAGTAAAACCCCTTTAAGAGCGCTCTTAAAAAATTAAAGCTGTGCTATGCTTTCAGTAGTTATGTCAGCTTTCATATTTTCCCCCAGTGTCTTTTTAAGGTATTAGTAGATTTGTGACATTTACATAAAAATGTTATTTTGTTTTTAGGTGAAGCTGTACTTCACAAAAACAGTAGAGGAGCCGTCAAATCCAGAGGCTAGCAGTTCAACTTCTGTAACACCAGATGTTAGTGACAATGAACCTGATCATTATAGATATTCTGACACCACTGACTCTGATCCAGAGAATGAACCTTTTGATGAAGATCAGCATACACAAATTACAAAAGTCTGAATATTTCCTTAATTTTTTTTTCCTTTTTTTTTTCTTCTTAAATCGAGGGAATTAAAACCACAGAAAAGACAAACTTGAATAAACTGAAAAGGACCTTTTTAAATGGCATTGTCAGCCTACCATAGGAGCAATTTTTTTTTTTTTTTTTTTTTTTTTTCCTTGACCAATATTGTTTTGCCCCACAGGGTTTTTTGGCACTGCTGTCCAGTGAAAAAAAAAAATAAAAAATAAAAAAAAAAGGAAAAAGAGGAAAAACCAGTAAAATTTAAGAAAAGGTTACGTAGCATTGTTATGTGAATATCCTTTTCGTGTCAAAAGGACATTTAAATCTTAAAATTAGGATAAATAAAGATGGCACTTTCCCATTTTATTCCAGTTTTTTTTTTTTTTTATTTTTCCCCTTCCCCTCATTTTTAATTGGAGCTGTGTATGCGTAGTTTTACAATTTTTTTTTTTTTTTCATTTTTTTTTTTTTTTTTTTCTTTTCCCTCTCATCAACTGAAGTTAATTGTGTGCTTTGTGAAATACAAGGTTCACCTCCGGCCTCTTCACAGCCACTGTGGCAACAGATTACGTTTTTATTCGACTGAGAGATGTTTGAGGGTTATTTTGTTGTACGTGTATATTAAATGCGGTGGATAGTGAATATTTAAATCTGAATCTACTTCCAGCTTGATTCATGTACCATCTCAAACTATTACATGCGCCTTTTGTTTAGCGTGCTGCAGTAAATCCTGAACATATAAGGAATTGTCCACTGTTGCTGCTTATTGTTTGTGCTTTTTTTTCCCTTTTTTTTTTTTTTTCTTTTTATAAAAAAAAAAAAAAGCATAATGGTGCTAGAAAAGGCAGCTATAGGGAGCGGTTCTTTAAAGAGGTACAGGATTGAACCATTCAGATCTTCAAAAGCAGGCCCACACAGAGTTCTACCGCCAACAGGGTCATCTATAAAAGTCAGCAGAGCTGCAATGTTTCATCCGTACAGGTGTAAAGCCTAGTCGTCCATAGTGAAATGTATCTGACTGAGGGAAGAGAAATTCCACCCTTAAACCTTTCCTTCACTTTAGGCTGCCGCATTGATGGTTTCCATCCTTTTTTTTCTTTTTTTCTTTTTTTTGTTATAACCAGGCCATTGCTAAGATCTAAGGTTATGTTCACGTTGCATAAAGTAGAGTGTACTGTGCACACCGCAATACACCTGGTATTTTAGAAGTATGCGCTGGCCAGCGCATACTTCTGACACACTGCTGGCTCCCATTGACTGTCACTCTCTCGGGAAGTGACATGTCAATTGTTTTCCCTGGGGAAAACGTCGGGTGTTCATAGCACTCAATGAGAGCCATGAATTAGCGTAATTGCAGGGCGCATTTCAGGCGTATTGCAACATAATTACACATCGAAATAAGTCCCGCAATTACGCCATGTGAACATACTCTTAGGGCATGTCCCCACTGCACGGGTTTTCGGACGGTTTTGTAGCCGGTTTGCGGTTTTTCAGACCACCTGAAAAACCGTTCGAAAATGAGCACATTTGTGCTCTATGGAAAACCCGTGCAGCAGTCCCCACTGCACGGGTTTTCCGTCGGGCATTGAGCAAGCACATTCTTCCTTTGGTTTTCGGACGGAATCTGTGCTTCTCAATGGGAGGCGGTAGGGCTCTTCTCCGCTCATCGCGGTGAAAAGCCGTCCCCACCCCCCTGCGGCCGTGGGGACAGGCTCAAAACAGGACAAATATAGGCCGGCAAACCGGCTGGTATTTGTCCTATGTCGTGGGGATGCGCCCTTAGGGTATGTTCACACGGTGTATTGCGGTGCATATAGTACGCGCCGCAATACGCCGGTTGTTTTGGAGCGACGTGCTGATCAGCGTGTCTTTCCAAAGCACGGTGGGGCTTGCCCCATTGACATTCATTGTCAGCGGCGCGTATTTGCCGCTAACAATTGACATGTCACTTTTCTCCCCAGCGCACAATACTATCGTATTTGTACGCGGGCCGGGGGGGGGCGGGGGCAACACGTAACCCATAGCTCTCTATAAGAGGTATGGATTACCGTAATTGTGGCGCGCACTTCGCCACGTGTAATGCACAGTACTCAGCGAAATACATGGTGAAATGCGCGCCAAAATAAGCCGTGTGAACATACCCTTACATTAAGCCCCCGTTCACACGGCTTATTCTGCCGCGGATGGCGCTCTATTCCGCGCGGATTTGCGCTTCAATACGGCGCCAATCCGTCGGATCATTATGGTAATCCACTGCTCTCATAGAGAACAGTGGATATCCGTCGCTCCTCCCCGCTCGGCAAATCCGCACGCGGGGGGAGAATAGTGACATGCACATTATTTACGGCGCGGACGCGCCGTAAACAATGCATTGTCTATGGGGCCGGGAGAGCGGCCGCCCCCGCCCCGCGCTTCCCGCCCCTTATTCACGGCGGATTTGTGCGCTCAATATGGCGCACAAATCCGTCGGGAATAAGCCGTGTGAACACGGCCTAACGGTCTGGGTTTGAGGAGAATTGCTTGGGAACCATTCTGGTCAGTCGAGGTTAACCTGTTCAGTTTACTGCATTTGTTTCCAATAGAGTGTATGTGTGCGTATGTACATGTATGTGTATGTGTGTATGTATATATATATATATATGTATGTATGTATATATATATATATATATATATATATATATCTCTCACACACACACACACACACACACACCACATCTGTTGTGGATGCTTCAAGCGCTGCCTGAAGGCCTCTGTTTGTACATTTCCCCCCCCATGCCCTCATCGAATATAAACTATTGTAACAGTACAGAAGGTTTATGTAGAATTCTAACAGACCTTTCTGAAAAGGAGCAAAAGGAAGATGATACATTAATGAAATTGCCTAGGTGTCAGCTGATCCACCTTTTTGACCTTACATTCTATTACAATGAGTTTTGCAGTTTTGCACACTTTTAATGTCATTAACTGTTAGGGAATTTTACTTGAAGAATGTTTAGTAGCTTCAATGTCTTTTTTTATATATATACATATATATTTTTGTTTGTTTATTTACATTACACATGGTTATGAAGTCAGTGTTGCTTTAAAAGTTTCAACACGGCACAGATATAAAAATGTATATCTAAAATATAAAGTTTCCCAAATATTCTATGTAGTTTGATATTAAAAATAGATTTCTCAACTGGCAGTGTTCAATAATTCACCTTTATGGCAAATCTAGCCTGGTACTCCAGTTATTAACCGTTGCAATGTTTTTTTTTTGTTGTATGCCAGGCTACAAAATATTTAAGCTTACCACAGCTGCTGTTTTTTTTTTTTGTTTTAAATGTTTTTTTTTTTCTCAAGCTTTAAATCTACAATTCAGATATAAATGTTGATATTTTTACTAAAGTACATTTTACGGCAGTGTAAGATCCCATTTTATTCTGTTACATTAAGTGTACTTTGTCCTAGTTAACAATGGAAGCTATAATTCAAATTTAAGTATTTGGAAGTAGTTATTTACTCTAACGGTAGACCAGTGTCAAATTGGCATTTAGAAATGGGAAGTAGGTTTTGTACCTTGACCTGGTTTAAAGTTGTATTCTTCATCTTGGGCATTTACTAGTGTGAACAGTCTTAATTCGAATACTGCCTTTTTTTTTTTTTTAAATATTGAAACCATGCACAACAGACATGCTGTTCCCGCATATGTAAGTCTCTCTGCTGAAGACTCTAGCGCTGTCTTGATACCAACCATTTCAGGTAATTTGAATTTCATTTGAGCAAAAGTCTCGGTAGTTTCGGTGAGAAGTAGTTTTTGTACTGCACAGTGAAAAGAGAAACGGACCCTGTACTGAAACTACAATAGGAGTCATTCATGTCATTTGAAGGCAGAGGTCAGAGCTGGTAAAGCCTCCTAGCCAGCAGGGGGTAAGCTGTCACATAGGTAAGCCTGCTGTGCCATAACAATGGAGGAGGCAATTCCATGTTTAAAGTGGTTGTCTGTGTTTTTTTTTTTTTTTTTTTTTTTTGTTTTTTTTATAATTGGTCTCACTATGGGCTACAAGGTATGCACAGACTGTATTGATCTAATGTGGTTTATATGAGTGTATCTTATATGTTTTCATTGTTTATGGGTATGTTCACATGGCATGTTCAATACGTTTTTGGATACATTTTTGATCCGAAGAACGCATTCAAAGCACTGCGTAAAACGGATCCAAAACGCATCCAGCACACAGGTGCATGTTTGTTTGCAATTTATGTGCAGCAGAAACGCACCCTATAGTTTTAAATAGGGCTCCTGCTGCGTCTTTCGGATCAAGAATTGACATGTCAGTTCTTTGAACGGATCCAAAAGACGCATGTAAAACACGCCTCGGCGATCACTCGTCTGAACGCCTATGCATGTTTTTACATTAAAAGCAATGCAAGTCACACTGCACATCGGTAGATGTGTGTTTGGATCCGACACGCGGATCCAAAAATGTATTGAACTCGCCGTGTGAACATAGCTTTAGGGTATGTTCATACGGCGTAATTTCCCCGCGCATTTGCGCTCTAATATGGGCGAGATGCGGCCCAAAATTACGGTAATTCATAGTTCTCATAGGGAACTATTGATTACACCTCCTCTCCCTGCTCGTACAATACAATCGGATGGTACGCGCAGGGAGATAAGTGACATGTCAATTATTCGCGGCGAGTAATGAATGTCAATGGGGCTGGCGGGCCGGCCGCCCCCCCATTCCTCCCCTCCAGTGCCGCGGGAGTACACGTGTATTAGAGTTCCCGAAACACACAATGTACTGTACACGCCACAGTACATCGTGTGAACATACCCTTAGGGCATGTTCACACGGCGGTTTTGGACAAGGTATTCGGAGCGTTTCTTCGTCCAAAACGTCCCAGTTCATTTAATTGATTCCTATGTAAAACCTCGTTGTTCACACATGACGAGGTTTTTACACGCTTCTTTGGAAGCACTGAAAAAGAAGTGTCATGTCAATTCTTGTGTGGTTTTGGCATGGTTTTTGTCCTGGCTATTCATTTGAATGGGTGAAGACCTCGTCCAAAGCCTCGTCAAAAACCTCGCCTGAAGAAGCGTGTTTCAGGTGAGGTTTGTATGTGGTTTGGACAAGGTTTTTAGCGAGGAAACGCTTCGAATTCGCCGTGTGAACATGCCCTTAGGCAGTAAGTGATGACATTCTGTTGGGAATTTATCCCCTACTGCATATACTACAGAAGTGCCAGCTGGCATACGTGCTAGCCAGGAGTTTGTTGCTGCTATAATATAGCACTGAACGCATTAGCACACTAGCCGGTATAGAATGATGCTGCGTTTGTGTAGCAGCTCTGCCCGGTCTGACTGGCACGCATGTGTGCTAGTTTGGAGGCAGTCGCTCGTATAGTGCAGCTGCCTGCAGCCCTTCCCGCATGAAACCTCACCATGTCCAGAGTAGTGTGCATTCAGGAAGGGCGGTGGGCGGCTACACTGTGGCAGCGACTGCCTCCTGACTAATGCGCTAGTCAGCAGACCAGCCGGCTCATCTATAGTGTATGTCGTGTTCACTTACTGCTATACACATAATAATAATAAACGTATACAAAGCATCACATCAATAGTCTATATATACATTCTAGCCCATAGTGAGCCTAATTAGAGAAAGAGAAAAAAAAACTGGATAGCTCCTTTAAACATCTCCTCACCTATTGCCACTCGAAGTATGGAGTTTTAGAAGACTTTTTGTCTGTAGCACATATATTTACTCAGACTTTGGATTTGGCTAGCTGTGCCATTTTATAAGACTTTTGTACTGATTTATGGCTTTGGCAGCGCTCAATCTGGCTGGATAAACTATTAAAATTTTTACATTTCCAGTACACCACCCAACATTGATCAGGAATTAAGTAACATTGCTTTGACCATTGTAATGCACTTGACACTTCTTGGGCTCTGTTCACACTTTGTCATTCTGTTTATGTCAGGGATTCTGGTATTTTCACTATACAAGAACCCCGATGGAAGCCTGACAGAACCAGTCGTGTCCGTGGGAATCTGTCAGGATTTGTTGAGATCTGTTAGAAAAAGATCCAGCAGGGCTCCTTTTATAAATGCAAGACATGACACAAATGTGAACATAACCTCGAAGTTTTTATGTATTTGAAGCCTGCTTAGAATTCCAGCCATTTGGCAGCATATGGGAACGTGTGTAAAAAAATTTTTAGCTGCAGTATGACATGTAAGATTTGTGTGGTCAGTCCATTCTCCTGAAGGCTACCAAAAGTCAAAGTGTAGATCATCACAAAGCCCTAAGCAAGCCTGTCTTGAAAAAAAATGTAACTTGGCACTCTGTATATACAGTCTATATGCTGTATGCCGTAAGGGTTGTATGCAACCCTGGCTGCCTATATATATTAAACGCACTTTGGAAATGGCGCTTAAGACCTACTATTGATGGGTCCGATTCTTTACTTCATTTTAATGTAGGTATGCTTAGGCTTGATCCTACTTTGGGGCATGTGCCATCACCACAGCCTGTTCATTAGCACCCATGTTTAGTTGGCACAAAATGATTTCCGAAATAAAGCTGGACATCTTTTCTGTATCTGCCATTCTGGATTACTATTAAGATTGGTTAATTGTTGCTCATTTGTTGCCTTACTGACATTGCCAGGGGTGAAGACTTGGCATGGCCAAACAGATTGCACTAAGATGGGGAGTCACCAATTGCGCAGGCATGGATTCCTCCTCCTTTCTATGTAATGCATACCTGCTGCTAATTTGTATAGTTGTGACCAGGTCCAAACTATGTATGATTGGGGCCAAAGTGATGTGGCATAAAAAAAAACAAAAATAATCCCAATTTACTCTATTATGGAACTGCATTCTAATAAAACCTCAGTACTGGGATAAGTTAGAATTTGTAGACTTTTTTTTTTTTTTTTTTTTTTCACCTATCAACCTCCCAGTTTGCCTTTTTTTTTTTTTTTTTTTTTTTTTAAAGCGGTCATGTATGCTTTACTCTTCATAAAAATCATACAGACAAAACCTAAACAATGGGATTTTGCACTGTTTTCCCTAATCCCTCTTTGTCCCCCGAATAATTGTTTTTAAGGTTTCACTCTTCTTGAAACCTCACTAATGTTTTATGGTATAGTCATCTGAAGTGGAAAACATGGCATTATATATGTATAAATATAAAATATATATGATGTACTCTTCTATCCTTTTTTTTTTTTCTTTATCTCCAAACCCATAGATTTGACAAGAATTTCTGTGATATGTTTTACCCCCCAGTTTATTTATTGCAGTATTTTGTTGGCCACCCAAAAATTACTGCTTTTTTTTATTTTATTTTTAATTTAGCAATCATGGTACTGGGACAGAATAGCTTGTAGGCATTGATGCTAGTTAACTATGCATGAAGGCAACATGTTGGCTACAGGTATTTGTATAGCTGGCGTAACACCCTCAGAATTTGCCATTCGTTTCTGTATTTTACCCTCTACCGTTTTATACGTTAAAAATGGCCAACATGCCTAATGCTTATCCTCTAGAAATAAAGTCAAGGTGGACAGGTGAGGAACTTAACAAGGGGTGGATCTTATCGAACTTGGCCATATGCATGATGTCCGAATTGAAAGTTCGTCCTATCAAATAGCCTTCACTAAGAAGGATAGGGCTGCGTTTGGTCAACATAAAGCCCTCAATAAGGGCCTGCAGGCAGATCTATGGTCCCAGTGAGAACTTTAAATGCAGAAAGCTGGTTTGTGTACATAACTCCTATATGTAAAGGGCCACTGATTTTTTTTTTTTTTTTTTAATTTTTTTTTAATTTTATTTTTTTTTATAACAAGTGGAGTTTGCATACAGTGTGTATACAAGCAGAAGTTGAAATCTGGCGAAATTTGTGCAATATGTCTAACGATGCCTGTGGTTGCCACAAAGTGCCTCGTTTACCTTTTTTGTTTTTCCCCTTGTTTTCTAGTTTTGTTTCAATACTGTTAAACTTGTCATGCATGCAAATGGAATGGGTGGAACTGTGCACTATTAAGAGGCTTCAACTGGAGGTGGGCATGCTCTGCCCTATAATTCTGCTCCCAAATTTGAGGAATTCTTTAAAAGTGTATTTTTTATTTTTTTATTTTTTTTCTTCAGTCTTTTCTCCGGTTCAGCCTCCTAAAATATTATTGTGCTGTGCAGCAGTGGCTCTGTGTGTAATGCTATGCACTGAGAATATACAACAATTACATGTACAGGATAATGCCTCATTCAAATCACATGTCCATTTGTTATTGTATGTGTGTTAACATCCCTTTATCTTAGTGTTATAAACTCCACTTAAAACTAATTAAAGTCTCATTCTTGTCACTGTGTGGGTGTTTTATTGGAGAGATGTATACCCAAACTACAAAATTTACCAGTGTATTATAGTGCTAAATCTGTTTACAGGGCACAATGTCCCAAGTTCTTACTCCAGTTTCAAGTGTTTTTGTTGTGGTCTTAGCAGAAAAAAATGAAAGATGTATAATAAAATATATACAAAATAAAACGTATATTTAAAAACAGTCGGTCCATACAACAAATGCTTTTTTATTCGACTCTTCAGTTTGTCTGTTTTTAATGAACACATTCACATTTTCCTATATTTCAGATTGTATCTTATTGGTGTCTTACATTGTCTTTTGCTTAGGGGCAATGATCTCATGTTGGTTTTTGCTTTCGTGACCTCATAGTGTCTTTTTTGGGGCGATTTCTAAAGGATATAAACATTTTATAAATGCAATTTAGGTGTTGCTGCTTTGACACAAGAATGGCCATTTTAAGCTGTGTGAATGGCTATTGCTGGCTTTCTACAGTGAATCACTAAGCAAGCAGCAAAAGCCAAAATAAGAGTTGGGCATTGATGGTATGTTCATAGGGTATGTCATCAAAGTCTGACCACTGAGACCCCCAGCAATGCTTAGAGTGAAGGCACTGATACCCCATCAGATTATTATTATGACACACTGCTGCTTTTGACCCAACACTGTGCTAAGAATTGCAATACAAGACCATTCACGTGACTGGTGCCTGATCCGGCTGAAGCCGTTTCTTTCCTCTATGCAGCTGTGAGGGTGTCCCAGTGACTAGCGCCAACCTACTCTGATATTAATAATCTAGTAATATGCCATCAACCTGTCAGGTGCAGGGAAGTGTTTTAAATCTATTTTCTACGGTTTCATAAACTTCAAACAAGATTTCATAAACTTGATGCATGATGGCATTTGATATTTTGAAGGAAAATTGACAATTCTTATTGTGTAATTTCAGAATGGACGGCATGTAAAATTCCATTGTCACTAGAATGAATTTCAAATATAAGATTTTAATTTCTGTTTAAAAGTGTATCAAGAAACTGCTTATGTGCAGTAGTAGAAACAGTCCATCGATGAAGGGTGCTGGATCTGGGGGTAAAAAAACTTAGTAAACGTAGACGACTACACACACCACCCTCTTTCTCCCCTTTATGTAACATACTAGAATTAATGTGACTGTGTGGTCAGAAATGTGCTAGTATTATTGGATCTGTTACGTTACTGCTCCATTACTGATAGAGCTTGAGGTCTCCTGTTAGATTATGATCCAGTTGTTACAGGTAATGCTGCCAGTCACCACCTTTAGGCCATGTTCACACGGCTTATTTTAACGTGGTTTTGGATGAAGTTTTCGGAGCATTTCCTCGTCCAAAACCCTCCCAGTTCATTTCATTGATTCCTATGTAAAAACTTATTGTAGTTCACACATGACAAGGTTTTTACACGCTTCTTTGGAAGCGTTGGAAAAAAAAAAGTGTCGTCAATTCTTGAAGCGCGTTTCAGGTGCATTTTTCGGTGCTGTTTTTGTCCTGGCTATTAATTTGTATGGGTGAAAACCTCGCCGAGAAACGCATCTAAAACCTCTTCTGAAGAAGCATGTTTCGGGCGCGAAAACGCTCCGAAAACCTCGTTCAAAACCACGTCAAAATAAGCCGTGTGAACATGCCCTTACATTGGCTGAAATACTTTGAAGGAAAGTCAGTCCTTGTAAAACACAATTCTGCAGTTCCCTGGTGTCAGTGATGATGGATGTTTCTAGTCAGAGTATTTGATTTGTGCCCTCCTCCTTGTTTCATGTTCTTCTGGTGATTTAAATGGTTTTTCCCATCTCCTAACTTTTGGATTGGGAAATTGAAATGAGCCAGCTGCAGAGAATGGAAGTGGGGAGGGGGGATATACATGTGCGGCTTTCTCAGGTTTGTTACATGGGAGTTCTGAGTCCGTGTCCTCAGCTGAACTGGGATCTCCAATTGAAAGGCACAGAGCGTGAACATGACAGGCCACCTCGAAGTTCTGCACAGAGAAATTTTGAGGTCTGTTTTTGAGATGTGGGTATTATTTATGTAACCACTTTTTGGGATGGGAACACCCTTTTAATCTATATGATGCTATGGGCCCCTTTAGGAGGTAGGTAATAGTAGAGTCTCAGTATTATGACCAATTGTTAAAATTCAGGATGACCACCCATGGGCAGCACGGCCAGCTGCTAAATCGGCTGGGAGTGATTCAGTGAAGTTCTGGTTGGTTGTCACAGGTAGGTAGAGCCATGCTGCCTGCAGTGCATCCCACAGCTGCTAGCGAGGTGTGTGTCTAGGAGGATCCATAGAGTGAACATGATGATTGAGGTGATTCCATACATGCTAAATTTGGTTCAAGTTTGGGGAATGAGGGAGCCTTGTACTTGGAAATCTTGGTCATGCACTTTCAACACCTTTCTTGCTGTGTCACAATGCTTGCTGCAAGATCCAGTCCACTTCAGGGAGGACAATTGGCATGTATGGGTGTAGATTATCTGCAAGAATGGATTCCTACCCAGTGCCTTCCACATGGATGAGCGGGCCCAGAGCATGCCATGAAAACTTTCCTTATACTATAATACCACCATCAGTTTGTGTTCTTCCAGCAATGGTTGCAAGGTCATTGTTCTGCCTTTCCGATGTCCATCAGTTTGATGAAGTTGAAAATGTGACTTATTAGGGGAGGTCCAATTCTACCGTGAAAATTAAAGCCTTTTCTGCCAATGTAACTTTGTTAGCAGAGGTGTAGTGACCATACCTGCTTTGGAGCCTTATATACAGCAGGGTTTTCTGAACTGTTTTAGACACACATCTGCTACTCCCCTTTTTCATTTGGGTGGCAAGTTGTGCCACTAAGGTCATCCTCCCCCACAATCTTTTGTGATCTCACCTTTAAAACAATGGCCGTGGGCTCTGCTTTCCATGTTTCTTAAACAGTGGGCCATTTCCACACACAATACACTTTCACCAAAACAGCACGAGAACAATTTACACACTGCGCAGTTTCAGACATACTTCAACCCTTGGCCCGAAAGCCAATAATTTATTTTTTTTGTAATGGATAACCTTTTATCCACAACGGTGAAGGGATATTTTGACACCTATCGCACACCTTATAAAAACCCATAGGCGTTTACCAGTCACTTTTCCTTTATGGCTCCACCTATGGGCCAAAATTGGAAGTGGTCATAATAATGTACTGCAGAATAACCCAAATCCTTATTACTAGACTGTTTATTTTATATCATATTTTTACTTGTCAAAAACATAAAAATCCACCCTATTGCTTAACCAGAGTACGGGATCTCCCCTGCCCCCTACCTCTTTGCCTTGGGACGTTATCACCTATTAAACCTTTGGCTATAAACGTCTGGCTATCTTTTGCAATAACATCTGCTTTAGCTATTAATGTAATTCTTCCTTTAATGGCCTAGGGCTTGTGCTCTAGCTGCAACTGATTAACATCAATTTCCTCCCCTAACTGGAGAGTTAAGTGAACTCAAAATTGTAATCCCAGAATTCAGAAACCGGCAAGCTAAACATGTACAGGAAACACTGTTTACATTGTTTTAACCTCTTCAGATAGATTTTCTAGTAAGCAAAAAGGTTTTGTTTACTTGCTGTGAAAACATTAGCTGGGCAGTGTCCTGTAGATAAATTGGAAGGGTAACCCTTAAATGTGGATGTGGAGGTTTCTGGAATATACTCCTCGATAGAAGCATACAGAACTTTTCTACCCTCAACAGACGTATCACAGGTTTTTACATGTATCGAACATGTTGATTTTGCCCTAATCTATTGATGTTTATATGGGCTGTGACTTGTTGAATAAGAAATTGGAAGGGCAACCACTCAAGGAAAAAAAAACAAAAAACCTCAAATACATGCTGCTTTTGCCTTTTAAGAAAAGGCCGTGTCTAGGGACGTGGGTGCTTGGCCGTCAAAACGGTGTACTGTTCAGCCTTAAAGGGGTATTCCCATTACAGCAAGTCCTGCTGGAAGGGCCAATTACTATAAAAAGAAAACAATTATTCAAAATGCATGTTAGTAAAGAAAAAAAAAAATCTTTTCCAAATGCACCTTCAACTTGCTCTCTTGTCTCCTTGTTACCGATTCCCATCATGCACTGTTAGTGGGGGCCGGTAATGCAGTGTTAGGGGCCGTTCACACGGCTTATTTGGCCGCGGATTGGAGCCGTACTGCGTGCCGGATTTGCGCTGCAGTACGGCTCCAATCCGTCGCAGTAATTACGGTAATCCACAGTTCTCGTAGCGAACAGTGGATTCCGTCGCTCCTCCCCGCTCGGCGAATCCTCCGGGCGGGGAGAAAGTCACTTGCACATTATCCAGGCGCAATACGCGCCGTGGATAATGCAAGTCTATGGGGCCGGCGGGCAGCGCCCCCGCCCCGCCCTTTATTCAAGCCGTAATTGCGAGCGCAATCTGGCTCGCAATTACGGCTTGAATAAGCCGTGTGAACACGGCCTTACTGTGATGATGCGTGTGGCCTGGATAGTGGAGGCACACATCTTCGTTCGTGTACTCCCCTTCCTCCTCCTCTGCCAGGCTACAGGAGTTTATTTTCAGACCGTCTTTGATAACACTGCATTACTGGCCACCACTAAAAATGCACAGTGGTGGTCAGTAACTAAGGAGAGAAGCGAGCAAGTTAAAGGTACAAAAAAGGCCTGTATTAGGTAAAGCATACATATTTTATAACATAGATTTTGAAAATTGCTTACTTTACAGTAATTGGCCCTTTAGCAGCACTTGCTGTGATGGGAATATCCCTTTAACTCTACAGGGAAGAGCAGTAGCTTTTTGTGAATTAAATGTAAAGGTTTCACCTCTTTGCTGTATAGCGTTGCCTTTTGCATTTTATTTTGCATGTGTTTGAAAGTTGTCAATGTGTGTAAAATTAAAATCTCATCTGTATCCATTTTATTTATATACATTTCAATTATTTTTAGGATAAGTTAGGAGAGATAAAAATATTGGTGGGGATGCATTAAAAAGGAATATTGTGAGCTTTTTGATCCAGCCGTAGGGTAAATATGAGAAAAGTGGATGGAACGAATTGTGGAGTCCTAGAGAAGTGTGCATATCCACCGGACTGACCTTAATATTTGCCACTACTGGAACAGAAAATCTCTTTAGTTCCTGCCATAGAAGACTGTATAAATTGTGATAGCACTTTATTACTAAAACAAGATGTGAGCGGACCTGGGCTCTTTATTGGCTGAATGTGAAAATTATATATATATATTTCAAGTATGAAGTACTGTTGATTCATCTGCATTCTTTAGCTGTTATAAATATATAGTATATTTATACAGTATATTATGTTATAAAAAGACACTATATTATCTGTAGTAAGAGAAAAAGTAGGTACAGCTAGTCAAGATGGAAAGCGCCCTGGCTAGCAGCTTTACTAAAGGAATTTTGCCATCTCATGAAATCCTTGAAGACCAGCTCTTGGCTCAATACAAGCCAGTTTCAAAGAATGGGAAGATGGCCCCGCCTGCGCAGTTCTTCCATAGACCTGAATGAGGAGAGCTCTGCAAGTATAGCCATCTCCCCAGTCCCTGAGGCTCCTCGTGAGCTGGTGTCAGGGAGGATTTTACAATATGGCAAATCCCGTTTAACCATAAAACAGCTGCTTGTAGACTTTTTAAATTTTTGGGTGGTTGACATCTTAGAGCAGCTGCATGTTGGTTATGTGGATTCAGGAGTGGAGAGATGACTGCCGGTGGAAGCCGGGATTTCTAATGAGAAGTCCGGGATGATTTATTACTTTCTATGCCTTCCTGACCAATGTAGTCACAGCATACAAGCAAATAAAGAAAGAAAAATCATATTGTCAGCTTACCGCCAAACCGGGTGCACGGATAGCGTACTCTGTGTTGCGCTGCAAGTGAAGTACATAGAGCAGATGCGATAGAATCCTGCACTCCATAATAAAAACAAAATATTTCAATAATATATAAAAAGACATCACAAGGTCAGGGCGGATAACCTGGTTGATGCGTTTCGATCAAAGCCAAAGATTTATTTTTTTGATCGAAAAGCGTCAGCCAGGCTACCCACCCTGCCCCTGTGATGTCTTTTTATATATTATTGAAATATTTTGATTTTAGTAGGAGTGCTGGATTCCATCGCATTTGCCCTATATACAGTGCATACAACACTTTTATATCCAGATCAGCAGGAAACTTTCAAAGGGTATTCTCATTTTGTTGATTAGCTTTAAACATGTATGCAAGAGTAAATAAAGACTATTCCCAAATATATTGCTTTTCTGACTCTTTAGAGTTAGGTGCAGATCTTATCTCCTGCTTTTTTGCACAAACTTCCGTATTTGCCAACCACCTCTCTCTGCTCTTGCGGGCTGCAGTAGTGGTTGGGAAAATGATTCCCTTACATTTACATTACTTACTGACAAGCTTTAACCCTTTAGCACACTTTAGCCTTGTGCACTACAGTTTACAAACCTCCTGTAATCATGTCACTGGAACAGGATCATCTAGGAATAGCAGAGCTGTTCTGTCAGTTACTGATCTAAAACCAGCCTCAGCCTAACCAGGAAGTGTGAGTCTGAAGCTGTCTGTGACTCTGTAGAGCAGCATGGTGATAAAACCCCCTGGCAAGTGATTGCCATGGCTGGGTAACTGCAAGAGCTGATGGTTTTTAACAGACCTAGTTCTAGCTGGGGGCTGCATTTCTCCTGTATCTTGGGGCAATATGTAAAATGAATTAAAAAAAACATGCACACACAAAAAATACATTTGAAACAAGAAATTAAAAAAAAGCCTAAACTGCACCTTTTTTTTTATTTTTAGTTCTGCCGCCAGCAAGCCTAAAACTTTGCATAATGGAGCCTATAACTTTCCTCTAATGGAAAAGTAAGATAACTACAAACTTAACAGTGCTAATTTTGCTGTACCAGAATGTGAAAAACTTTTTTCAACCATTTTCTCTTAATAGTGAATATATATGGATATATATATATATATATATATATGGATATATATATATATATGTATGGATATATATATGGATATATATATATATATATATATATATATATATATAAAATGTGTGTGTATATATAGTGTGTATATATAAATACTGTGTTTATACATGTGTGTATACATGTTTGTGTATATACATATATATTCAATATTAATAGAAAATGGCTAAAAAAAAGTTTGTGTATATATCTATAGATATATATAATATCCTGCAGTCATTTCACTGTAACAGGAAGGAATAGGAGCAGCAAAGCTGATATATCAATCACTGCTGTAGATCCGCCCACAGCCTGACTAGGAAGTGAGAGTATAAAGCTGGCTGTGGCTATGTGAAACAGTGTGGTGAAAAAAACCTTTTAAAGACATTTTATACTAATAAGATATGCCAGATACCACAGAAAGCTTTCTGATGTCTTCTGAATCACCATCTTGGTAGGTCAGAGCTGTTTTGGCAGTACAAG
Organism: Phyllomedusa bahiana; assembly: GCA_025379985.1. Classification (NCBI taxonomy): domain Eukaryota; kingdom Metazoa; phylum Chordata; class Amphibia; order Anura; family Hylidae; genus Phyllomedusa; species Phyllomedusa bahiana. The sequence continues at coordinate 99,935 of JAODAL010006004.1, read as the reverse complement.
ATGAACCTAGATTTTAATATTATTGCTTATCAGTATATACACTCACCGGCCACTTTATTAGGTACACTTGTCCAACTGCTCGTTAACACTTAATTTCTAATCAGCCAATCACATGGTGGCAACTCAGTGCATTTAGGCATGTAGACATGGTCAAGACAATCTCCTGCAGTTCAAACCGAGCATCAGTAGGGGGAAGAAAGGTGATTTGAGTGCCTTTGAACGTGGCATGGTTGTTGGTGCCAGAAGGGCTGGTCTGAGTATTTCAGAAACTGCTGTTATCCTCGGGATTTCACGCACAACCATCTCTAGGGTTTACAGAGAATGGTCCGAAAAAGAAAAAACACCAGTGAGCGGCAGTCCGTGGGCGGAAATGCCTTGTTGATGCCAGAGGTCAAAGGAGAATGGGCATACTGGTTCGAGCTGAAAAGAAAAGGGCAACAGTGACTCAAATAGCCACCCGTTACAACCCAGGTAGGCACAAGAGCATCTCTGAACGCACAGTACGGCGAACTTTGAGGCGATGGGCAAACAGCAGCAGAAGACCACACCAGGTGCCACTCCTTTCAGCTAAGAACGGAAACTGAGGCTCCAATTCCCAAGCTCATCGAAATTGGACAGTAAAGATTGGAAAAACGTTTGCCTGGTCTGATGATTTCTCATTTCTCGCTGCGACATTCGGAATGGAGGGTCCAGAATTTGGCGTCAACAACATGAAAGCATGGATCCATCCTGCCTTGAAATAAAACGGTTCAGGTGTGGGGGTGTTTTCATGGTGTGGGGAATATTTTCTTGGCACTCTTTGGGCCCCTTGGTACCAATTGAGCATCGTTGAAACACCTGTTAAATTTCTATGCCACGAAGAATTGAGGCAGTTCTGAAGGCAAAAGGGGGTCCAACCCGTTACTACATGTGTAACCAATAAAGTGGCCGGTGAGTGTATGTGTGTTGTGTATATATATATATATATATATATATATATATATATATACATATATTTATTTAAAGTATGCTTCCTTAGTTCACACCAAGATAAACTGAATAGTGTCTAGTATAACAATGTAACAGAACTAGGGAATGTACACTAGTTTCATCAATAAACCAGTTTTAGTCCCACTCTTCAAGTGAATGTTCTCTTAAAATATACTCTTGGGCTAAGCTCAGATGTTGCAGAGTTGTTGTAGATTTTTTACAGAAAATCGAGGACAATTTCTAGCACAATACATTATTTTAAACCCTATCCATATGGTGTGTTAAAAATCTGTGTGGAAATCTGCAGCATACTCTGTTGCGGACATGCTGTAAGATTGTAATGCGTAGAATAACATCTGTGGCAGCAAACCTTGCCTACATTTGTAAGTACTCTCAGGCTCCCTGGAAGAGTAGCTTCATTTTTTTATTTATTTTTTCCCTTATAGACGCCCACTACCTTCCTTATATTCATAAAGTTACTCATGCCACCAACGCCTCATGAGGTGTAATACATTTATATGTGCTGTATGGCAATTTGCATACTTGCATGCACTGTGTGCCTGTATTCTGGTGTAGAAAAGTTTAAACTTTTTTTTTTTTTTTTACATATCACATGAGCTCCAAACTTTGTGACTTTACCGCTTTTGCTCCCTGCTTCTGACTTTAAGAATTGATTAGAAAAGTGTCTGGCCTTAGTAGGGATGAGGCAACAGATTCACTATAATTTATTGCAGAAGTTGGTGTCAATGATACCAACACTAAATCATATCTGCCATAGATTTTAATTTGTAGTACACGGACATCTACAAATGGGACATATTTATTAAAGTGATTGTGCTGTAAAGAAGAAATATGTGCTAAACAACATCTCTTCCAAAGTTAGGATATGTGCACACAGCGTATTTGCGGGGTTTATATGCGCTGCAATACGCCCCGCAAATACGGTAATTCATAGCTCTCATTGAGTGTTATGATTTTAAACTGTATTCACAAAAGTGAATTGGGGCCAGCACAGAGCGCTTGAGAAGTACACGCTGTCAAAGCACGTACTACTTAAATACCCGGTGTATAGCAGCGCGCACAGTCCACGCCTCTATACGCCGGAATCACGCCGTGTGAACATACCCTTAGGCACTTTTGTAATGTACTTTCAGAAAATGTGCTGTAGTCTTCCTGTGGTTCTATATCAGCTGTTTGACAACTGAAAGCTTAGTAGAATTGTGTGTCCAGAAACACAGGAAACAGCTCTGTGTCTAGCCCAGGAGACCATATGACTAAAAGGGTGTATTGGTTTCAGGGTTTTTTTTTTTTTTTTTAAAAAACCACCCGCCTTTAGTTTTGCTTCCCAAAGCCTCAAAGAAATCCACGGTTCCACAAATGAGGAAGAAATGATTCAATGCTACAAGTACAAAATCCTCTAAAAAAAAATAACCTGTATTAAATATATTTAGAACACAAATCCCATAGACAAACAGTTAACCTCTTAGGACAATCAGAACCCATACATAAATCCAGAAGGTGGGTATTCAAAAAACATAAGGATCTATATGTCCCTTAACCCTATAATCCCCTTTACTCACCCTTAGCAGGGTCCCACCCCAAAAAGGGTGACCCCGCCCACTAATCCCTGGTACACAGTCCCTATCCCTAAGGTGTGTATGCTGAAAAACCAGGTATATGGGAGAGACAAACGGGACAAGGATATTCACATAATACAGATAGACCAAAAGAGAATACAATTAAATTCTGTTGATATAGTGGTACACATGAGACCTATATTATCAATACTAATCTCACCACAGAAAAGACAAATATCAAACAAGGATCACCAATTCATGATCTAGTGACTAAAAGTAGCTATTCAAGATGTAAACAGATCTACAAGATATGAGTTCTTCCCCAAACGCATTTCGTCCCCCCAACAACAGGACTTGTCAATGGGGTACCTTAATGAGATGTAAATTAAAGCCACAGTAAAGTAGCTACATAGTCATGTATAAATATATCCCACAATTACTGAATCCAAGATCTTAGCCAAATTAAACAAATCCGGGCAGATCAATAAAGTTTGCCTAAATACATAGTACCTGCGTAGTGCCTCCCAAAGCTTTCAACAATAGGGAGAAAACAGGGGACCTGCACTGAGACTGAGGTCAGGAGGGAGACAGAGCACAACAAGGGATTCTGGGACTAGTTTACTGGACACTGGGAAAACATTTTCAACAGGAAATGCTGCTGCTCAGCTGCAACGAAGGAAGACTACATTCAGCACAGGGAAAGACCCTATTAGCATCTCAACGAGATAAATAAAGACTGAGACTAGCAATTTTGAGATTTTTTTTTTATTAGTTCACTGAAAAACCCTTTTTAACCCCTTCCCGACATTGGGCGTATGCATACCCCCTAGCGGGAAGTGAACTTCCGAAAAATGGACGTATGCTGCCCTGGCGTGCAGGGCTTGGGGCGAGGCGCGGGATCGCGCATAAAAACCAGCGGAAAATTCCCACTGGCTTCTGCCTACACCCCGGCCGGGTGGGCTGGCCGGGGGGGGAAAAAAAGCTTTTTTCCGCAGCCTGTCTTTGGCCGCAAAAATGAAGGCGCGGGAGGAGGAGTGAGCTCCTCTGCCTCGTCGGGAGGGGGCAGGGCAAGTGCCGCTCCCCCGTCTCCTACGCCCCCGGGGGGTGTTGGTGAGTCACCAATGCATTGGGCATGGTGTCACTTGTTCCCATGGCGCCCTGTGCACGCGTAACGTGTGCAAGATCCCCTCTTCAAAAGCAATTACGTTTTCTTTTCCAGTGGGGATTTGCTGTTAAAAATCCCAAGGGGAGAGTAAAAAAAGGTAAAAAAGAAAAAAAAAAAAGTAAAAAAAAAAAAACACAAAAAAAATAAAAATTAAAACATGTACACTCCCCTTTTCCCCTTTTACAACCCAATCACTCAAAAAAGATAAAAATAAATAAATACCCATTTTGGTATCGCCGCGTGCGAACAAACCCCCCTTTATAAATCTTGTTCAACAAAAATTAAAACAAAAGGGGAACCCCGGAAAAAAAACAAAAACAAAAAAGTCACAAAATTGGATTTTTGTACACCCTGAGCACAAAAAAATGGAATAAAAAGCGATCAAAAACTCATATAAACCCCCAAAAGTTGTTAAACCAATTAAAAAATGTCAGTTCTCCCGAAAAAAAAAAATTTTTTTCACGTTCTGTAACGGAAAAATAAAAAATTTTGGCTCTCAGAAGACAGGGATAAATATTATTTAACACAAAAAAAAACATTTTTTTTTTTTTTTTAAAGTGCTTCCAAAAATTAAAAAAAATTAAAATAGGGTATCGCCGTAATCGTATGACCAGAGGTAAAGCTAAGGTCATGGAACTTTTAGGTGGCGCTGTTAAAAAAAAAAAACTCTACTAGGATTGCAGTATTTTTTTCACCCTCCCTTAAAACAACGGTTTTTTAAACTGATCAAAAATTTTTTCCCCCCCAAAATGATACAATAAAAACGTCAACTCCCCCGCAAAAAAGGCCCCCCAACACAGCTCCGTACACAGAAAAATAAAAAAGTTATGGTCTCGACTATGCGATGCAAAAAGGGTTTTTTCCTTTTTGAATAAATTTTTTTTATGTGAAAAAAGCAGTAAAACATTAAAAAAAAAAAACAAATTTGGTTCGCTGTAATGTATGATTTGCTAAGAAATATAACTGTCAGCTATACTGCACGGTGACCTGTAAAAAATAAAAAATAAAAAACACTACCGGAAAAGTTGTATTTTTTCAAAATGCCTCAAAAAAAAATTTAAATAAAAGGATCAAGCGCATTCCCCCTATTGGTACTAATAAAAAAGTCAACTCATCCCACAAAAAAAAAAGCCCAAATCGTCCGTATATAGAAAATGAAAATTTATGGTTTTGGAAACGGCAACATAAAAAGAAATTTTTTTAGACCTTTTTCTATTTTTTGAAAAAGTAAAAAAAACATAAAAAAAATATAAAATCTATTATTGCAATTTGTACCGCCCATGTAAAGTTTCCCTATATTTATACTGCACGGCGAACGCTGAAAAATTTAAAAAGCCCAAAAAAAAAAAATGGGGAAATTGGTTTTCCCCCTCATTTTTTAGCCCAATGAAAAAAAAAAAAAAATTTGGGAAACCCCTGTGCCCCCCTAAATGCAAATACACCCTAGATGAGTCTATGGGGTGTAAACCCAAATGGGGGGGGTTTGGGAAAGGTTTCACCTGTTTGGTACTTTGGGGCTTTGTAAATGCGACATGGCCCCCCCAAAATCGGTTAAAAAACCAAGTAAATCCCTCCTTAAACCCTCCATGCGCCCAAACAGGTTTTTCACCCACATGTAGGGTATTGCCGAACTTGGAAGAAATTTGGTAAAAATTTTTGGGGTCTTTTTTTTCCGGTTTGCCTTGAAAAAAATTAAAAATTTTTTCGCAAAAATTTGCAGATTTTTTGGGAAAAAAAAATTATTTATTTTCACAGCTAACGTAAAAAATTTTTGAAACACCTGTGGGGTGATATTCTACTACACCCTGGATTATTCCCTAAGGGGTGTAGTTTCCCAAAATGGAGTATTTTTTTGGGGGATTTTTGTTTTAGCACTTTTGGGTGTCCGCAAACCGAAATGGCGCCTAATAAAATCGTAATGAAAATGAGACCAGAGTCCCGTAGGTGTCCCCCTTTTTCTGGGGCTTGTGGTTGACCCAAAAAAGTGCATAGGGCCAATATGGGTTCTCAAAAAAGCTAGAAACTGGGAAAACAAAATTAGTTGCATTTTTTGATACATTTACGTATTTTGTGAATAATTTTATAAAAATTTAAATCTGCAAAAAAAATGAAAAATTTTTTAAAAATTTTACTTCCCCTTTGCTTTTAAATTTCCCGTGAAACACCTAATGGGGTTTAAAAAACTTCTAATGCGGTTTTGAAAACTTTAAGGGGTGAGTTTTTAGTTAGGTATTTATGGGGGTATCTAAAATACAGGCCAATCAAAGTCAGTTAGAAATAGACGGGTCCCTAAAAAATGTATATGAAAATTTTTTTGAAAATGGAAAATTACTTCTAAATTTTTAAGCCCCCTATTTTGTAAAAAAAAAAAAGACATTTTAAAAAAAGTGCCAACTACAGCAGCATTGGTAGATGTAGTTTAAAAAATTTTGGGATTTTTTCGTCTTACATGCAGAAATTTTTGAAATTTGAAAATTGGGACATTTTTCAAAATTTTTTGATATTTGTATTTTTTTTACAAAAAAAAAACATTTTTTTGGACCAAAATTTCTTACTATCTTTAAAGCCAATTGTTCACGAGGAAAAAATTCTTTAATTTACATGGATAGGTTAAAGTGTCAAAAAAAATTTTTCTCACATAAAGGACAATGACAGATTTAAAAAAAAGGGGGTTGTCGAGGGCCAAAACTGGTCCGGCGGGGAAGGGGGTTTAAAAAGCTGTGCCTTTTACAGACTTTTTGCTCTTACTCCATTGCCCCTTTTAACCCTTTTGGGTGAAACACCAGCCTAGATAAATCTGCCTCTGGTATTTGCACTTGTCACTTCCAAACATCTCCTGCCAGACGGATTGGGTTGAGGCCAACAGGTCCAGGTGCCATGAATGACCCTGTAAGGTGTAAGGTAGGTGTTGCTGATGTGCTTTCTTTATGAATTTACAGATTGTTGTATTAATATGTATATGAGTCAGTAAAGTGCTTCTTACCAAAAGTCATCCACTGGATTTTTGTCTTTTTTTTTCTGCTCTGGTTTAAAGAAATCACAAGCAAATCATCTCCCATGTAGCTTTCATAGGCATCCAACATTCCCACGTCAATAAGCGCTGAAACCCACAATCTTCAGTGAAGCAGCTGTTAGCATAATTGGGAAGTGTCTAAAAATAACAAGCAGGTAAATGAAATGGCTCAGAAAAGGAGGAGTGGGAGGATTTGTAAGAAGGGTTGGTTTTGAAGGTTGTTGGAAAACAGAAAAGTGACACAGGGTTTTTTTTCTTCTATTGTAGCTTTCAATTAAAGTGGAATTTTTGCCCATAGTGGAAATTTTGGGGTTTAAAAAAGTAAAAAAAGGGGAAACCCTTCTAAAAACCCCGATTATTTGACATTTTTAAGCAAATCATTTTAAAGAACTTTTACAGTCATTTGAATAGATTGTAGCCAGATCCATGAATTCTCTGATTTGCTTCAGAATTCTATCCTCCTCTCCCAACAGCAGGTTGATGTAATCAGACACGTTATTGAGTTAATAGGACCACAGTAGATTATTTGGCCAGTGAGACCGCAGTGACTGAATGATGCAATTGACACTTCGGCTATGTCTACAGGACACTGGTTTTTGGTCGAATTTTAAGCGGATTCAGTATTTAGAATCAGCAAAAAATCCAACAGTTAACCATCCCCATTTAACCGCAATAAAAATCCAAGCTGTAGTCTACGCAGTTTGTATTTTCAGAGGTCGGATTTGGATAAAAAAAAACTTAGAATATGTTCTATAATCTGACAAAAAAAAAACAGCGGATTGTAGTCCTCTTCAATATGGACCGGACAAAAACTGACTACAAAAAACGAGTTCCAAAACTGATGGAAATACCACTCACATTCAATAACAGAATCCGATGGCATTTTACTTATGCCATGTAAACCCAGTCTAAGGGTATATTCACACACTGTACATTTGGTGCAAAAATTACTGCTACTCTCCTATTAATTTGAACAACGTTTTCAGAAATCCATGCACATGCAGTAAAAACAATTGTAGTATTGAATTTTGGTTGCACAAGTGACAGCATTAACTCTGCCAAATGTGAAAATACCCTGGGACTGGTTTTACACACTGGGGACATGTATTTTACCCTTTTGCCAACAGTCCATTGACTATATACTACCATGCAGAGATCGCAGCTGTAATTGTGCAGCTGCACGAGTAGAGAGCTGGCTATGGGTGTGGTCTCACAGCGTTTTGGATCTGAAAAACGCATTAAAAAGTGCTACGTAAATTGCATCCAACACGCAGGTGCATATTTGCTGCATCAGAAACGCACCCTATATTTTTAAATAGGCTTCTGCAGCGTCTTTCAGACCAAGAATTGACATGACAATTCTTTGAACAGATCAGAAAGACGCATGTAAACACGCATCGGTGATCACTCGTCTGAATACTGATGCGTGTTTTACATTGAAAGCAATGCACATTGTTTGATGCGTGTTTGGGTCCATTTAGGGTGCGAAACACGGATCTAAAATCGGATCCAACACGCCATGTGAGCATACCCTATCAGTGACAAGTAGCTCTCCACTGAGAAAACGGTTTATTACCGCTTTTACCCTTTAAGCCCTTACCGCATTTGGATGTATTGATACTATCTGATGGCGGTAAGGGGCTTTGTAGCAGGATTATGCCATGATCCCGTTACATAGGCGGCGGGTACCATCTGCTATTTGCAGCTCACACCAGCCGGCTCCATTCTGCGCTGTTTAACCCCATAAACTCTGCACCAAACACGACTGGGGCATCTAAATGCCTCACTCCATTCAGGACCTCTGCTACAAGATCACGTGGTCCTGACCGGTTAACATGGCAGCTGGAAGCCTGGTGAATTCCAAATGCCAAAATTGCGTTGTTTTGGTCATTTCATGTCCCCTAAAAATTGCAATAAAAGTGATAAAAAAGTCACTTGTATGCCATACTAGTACCAATAAATAGTACACTTCAGTCTGCAAAAAATTTAACCTCACTCAAGTCTGTAGGTACAAAGAAGTTATTGGTCACAGAAAATAGTGCAGCGGCAAACATTTCTAAAAAATAGAACTTTTTTTCTTTTTTTTTACAGTACCAAAACATAACGAAAACCGTACATGTTTGGTATGGCCAGATCTGAATCAACCTGCAGAATGCAGATAATACATCATTTCTACTGAAGATTGAACGCCGTAAAAACAAAACCCTTGCAAACACGGCACAAGTTTGTTTGTGTTTTTTCACATTTTGCCCCACTTAGAATTCTTTTTGCGGTTTCCCATTATAATCTATAGTATGGTGAATGACACCATTAGAAAGTACATCTTGTCCCGCAAAATAAAAGCCCTCATACGTCTATGTAAGAAAAAACTAACGTGTAGAAAAAAATAGGCCTGGTCGTTAAGGGTTAAAGACTGACGGTAAGATGCAACAAATTTGAGTTCCTAGAAATTATAATATATATAATTATTATTTTTATAAAAATATTACTTCTAAGGACTGGACGACCTGTTTAGTTTGCTGCATCTTACCATCAGTCTTTAAAGGGGTTTTCCAATGATTGCTCTTTAGTGGTGCCTTTCATCTTAGGCCATGTTCACACGGCTTAATTGTGGGACGTAATTACGCCCCGCAATTACGCCGTGTGGACGGGGGCGGGAGCGGGGGAGTGAGTGGGGGGGCCGGCACTTCGCCGGCCATAGACAATCACTGCTAGCGGCACGTATACGGCGCTAGGAAGTGACATGTCAATTATCTCCCCGCCCGGCGGCTTCGCCGGGCGGGGAGAGAGGAGATGTAATCCATAGTTCTCTATGAGAACTGTGATTGGCCGTAATGAATGGGCCGTTTTCGGCCCGTAATTGGCGCACTTCGGCGCGTAATTACGGACCGAAATACGGCCCATTTTAAGCCGTGTGAACATGGCCTTAGGGTATGTTCACACGGCATGTTAGATCCATTTTGGATCCGAAAAAACGCATTCAAAAGCTCTGTGTAAATTGCATCCAACAGGCAGGTGCGTTTGGATGCATCTTGGCTGCAGCAGAAACGTACCATATAGTTTTAAATAGGGTGTCTGCTGCCTCAAATGGATCAAGAATTGACATGACAGTTCTTCGAACAGAAGTGAAAAACGCATAACAAAGACACCTTTGGGTGTCATTTCTCTGAACGCCGATGCATGTTTTGCATTGAAAGCAATGTAAATCACACTGCACATTGTTAGATGCATGTTTTGGTCCGTTTAGGGTCCGAAACACAGATCCAAACAGGAATCTAAAAATGTATTAAACATGGAGTCAACACGCCGTGTAAACATACCCTTATAGTTAGCTCAGAGTGAGGAAGGATGGTGCTTATAGCTGTCCTTCCCATTCATTTATGTTGGCATTTTGAATATCGCCAAGCGAGTGTGCTTACTATATTCGGAACTTCCATAGAAACGAATGATATAAAGATCTAAGAAACCCCTTTTTTCATTTGGGCATAATATTTATTTATAAAATTTTTTTTACAAACTGGACAACCCCTTTAATCAAGAGTTGTAGATCTAAATAGCTTTGACATATTAGCTGAGGATGTCCAGCTATGAGCCTTGGCAGGGCAAGGGAAGCCACACCCCTCCACCAAGCTATGCCCACTTTTATTTTAAACCAGTGCACATTTTTGTGCAAATGGGGCTTTTGAACAGATACTGGCATACATTGGCCCTTATGTATGAAAACCGTCATACAGTATGACTCTCTTTGTTGCCCATAGCAACCAATCCAAGCTCAGCTTTTATTTTCCCAGAGCGCTATATGAAATGTAAGCTGAGCTCTGATTGGTTGCTATGGGCAACAAAGACAATCTTACTACGAGACGGGTTTCATTCATAATGCCAATTGTGTATAAAATCCTTCCCACCCCTAACAGTGTTTTGCAGGAAGATGCAACATTTTTTGTGGCATTTTTCCCAAAATCTTCTCTGTGGGACTTGAAAACGGCAGAATAGATGCATGCAAACAATGACACTAAGCCCCGGTTCACACGGCTTATTCAAGCCGGAAATGCAAGCTTGAATAAGGGGCGGGTGGGGGGGCGGGGGCGCGGCCTGCCGGCCCCATAGACTTCAGTTATCCACGGCGCGTATTGTGCCTGGATAATGTGCATGTCAGTTTCTCCCCACCCGGCGGCTTTGCCGAGCGGGGAGGAGCGACGGAATCCACTGTTCTCTATGAGAATGGTGGATTACCGTAATTACTGCGACGGATTGGCGCCGTACTGCAGCACAAATCCGGTGCGCAGTACGGCGCTAATCCACGGCGAAATAAGCCGTGTGAACGGCCCCTAAAAGTGAAACAGGAATGCCTGTTTAAAATGGCAGAAAATAACATTGAAGGAGCTGATAATGTCAGGTGATGTATGAGCACCTAAGGGCTTTTTCATACAGCTGTATATTCCATCTGTGTACATAGTTTGAAAGTATCTCAGAAAACAAAATAGGAAAACCTTACTTTAGTATAAATAATTGCAGAAATTCAGAAAAAGGCCATGAATTTGCAGGAATACAGTAGGTCAACTCTGGTTGCTATAGGGGAACTGTAGCTGTATTCTTGTTGCAAAGAATTGTGTCACAAATTGCAGCCAACAGCAAAGGGTATGTTCACATGAAGAATATTTGTTGCAAAATGTCTGCAACTGAAAATCCATTAATTATATCTGAACAGGGTTGTTTCTGCTTCAAGTACTTGGGGATCTGATTATGTATTTGGATGAGTGGGACAATGCCCAAATCTGCCATTTGTAAATATACCCAAAGTATTGTTTTACACACAGCATTTTTGGAAAAATATCACTGCAATTTTTCACACAAGACTAAAAGACTAAATGACCCAAAAGACTAAGGGCGACATGTCCCAACAGGCCAACGCCAGTTTTTTGGTCTATTTTGCAGCAAAACCACGTTTGATGCCATATTCTTGTCGTACACCAAAACTAGGCGCATAAATATGGTGCACTGTGCGCCCCCATCGCACAATGCGCCTATTGAGGTGCATTACATATGTTATGCGCCTCCGTCGGGCAATGCGCCATGATAGGCACATTACATATACCACCAATGATAGTTGCGCAATGCGCTTTTTTTTGATGCGATGTGCCTTTTTCGCCGCAGTGCGCCTTTTTAGGCGCATTAAGGTATACCTGACGCCAGTTTTTCGAAAGTATCGGACTTTCAGGCGCACTTTACACTGATTTAATGCACCTAAAATAGGCATGGATACGCCACTTTTCGGACATGTCGCCCTAAGGGCTTATTGGTCGGTTTTTCCAAGGGTTTGCAGTTTTAGAAACCCTCTGAAAACTGACATGCAACGCTCCCCCATAGACTGTACTCGAGACTCTGTGCAGCAGTCCCCACTGAACGGATTTTCCGCTGGATGGTTTTTCACACCGCCGGTGTAACAAAAAAGTAAGAACATGTTCATTCTTCCGCCCGGTTTTCGGGCAGAACATGAACATGTGGGTGCAAAGGGGGGACGGTTTGAAGCCGCAAATAGAAGCCACCCCCCAACATTCCAAAAAAGACAAAATACAGGTCGGATTTTCTGGATTTGGGTTTTGCCATGTGAACACACCTTTAGATTTCTCTTTTATGCTGAACCAACTTCTGGCTTTGGCTCAAAAAACTGCATCAAAAATGACAGTGGCATATTTAAAAAAAAAAATGCTTTGCTTGAAATCACCCAGAAGCTGGTGGCACACAAAGCATGTTTTCTGGAGAAATAGCACTTTTTGTGTGGTGTTTTCCTGCCTAATCTCTGAACAGGCTTACACAGTGCAGTTTTACCGCATTCTTTATCTTTACTCGGTTTCATTTTCTAAGTGATTTAAATAGTACAATTTCTCTTAAGAGAACATGAACAACACAGTCTCTACAATTTAAAGAGGACCCGTGACACCTCCTGACATGTCTGTTACAGTAAATACTTGTGAAATAACAATTCTGGAGCATCTTCCTTTATACTGTAACTCTTTGTTGTGCTGTTCCTCGGTTATTCCTTCTAGAAATGTATAACCTGAATCTGTCAACTGGGAGTTACCATTCAAGTTTTTAAAGAGGTGTGTCCCTGAATGCAATGATGATGTCAGCTCTGATTGGACAATATCAGACTGCGCTAGACACACCTTCTACTGGTAACACCCACCTGACAGATTGGTAGTTTACTTTTAGGAGAAATAGCAGGACAACCACGCAGCATACAGATTCGGGGAAAGATGCCTCAGAATTGTTATATCACGTGGAACACAAGTCAGACATGTCAGAAATGCTTACAGGGTCCCTGTAAACATACTAGTATTACACTGGTTGCCTCCTGCTACTTGCCTGACTCATCTGATATAAAGATAATACACGGCACTCCTTGAGTAGTGGTAATAGGTGAAAATTTTACTAAGTCAAAAGCAAAAAGTGTCATCAGCTCTCCATTGTTTGCATTTAGCAATATAGCAGTTTAGAGATTCCCGCAGTCCGACGTTTCGGCCGAGAAGGCTTTTATCAAGGACATATGTGGTAGAAGTTGAGCGGTGGAGAGACTGACTCATCTGCTGACATGTATCTCCGCTAGCTGTGGTCACTTCCTGAAGGCCACACAAATCCAATGTATGATGTAAAAAAGAGGCGTTTATTAATTCTTCTTAAAGGCAGCAAAAATAAGTAGAAAACACAAAAACAGACAAAGTGCAAAGAGCCATGCTCCCAGTTGATGCGTTTCAGATCATCTGATCCTTAATCATAAGGATTAAGGATCAGATGATCCGAAACTGGGAGCATGACTCTTTGCACTTGGTCTGTTTTTGTGGTTTCTACCTATTTTTGCTGCTTTTAAGAAGAATTAATAAACGCTTTTTGTACTATTTTTATGTCGTACATTGGATTTGTGTGGCTGGTCACTTCGCTGATTGAGGTTCTGTTTACATATACAAGTGGAGGACTTTTTTGGACCATGCTACAAACTAGTTTTAGGTGAGCTGAAATATCTCTTTATATATACTTCCTGAAGGCCTTGTATTCTGAGCCATATATACACCTAAATGATCTAGTGATTATGTAACAAACCAGCAGACTCCACTGCACTGAGCAATCTATCTACAAACTGGAAGATCTCCGCTGTCCTCTCACTGGTTTTGCACTATTTCCACTGTGTCTTGCCATTTCACTACTCTTCTGGTACTTTTCAGTGCTGTGCACCACACTGTCCTTGACACATACTCTGTATTGAGCCCCACAACCAACTCTGCCTACTTCTTATCCCTCGGTGAATGTTAGGAAAATGGAAACCAGCTTCTAATCCAAGAAAGTAACTCTTTAAAAAATCTGCAAAATGTTATTGTAGCATATTAAAAACGTAGATCCATATAATGCCATGGACACAGTGGAGCAACACATACAAGCCAGATGCACCCTGACGCGATTCAGATTATGCTATGAGTAAGGATCACATGATCCAAAATGCGTCAGCGTGCATCTAGCTTGTATTTTTTGCCCCACTCCGCCCATGGCAGTATATGTATCTACATGTTTTTAAAATGCTACAATAACATTTTGAGGATTTTTAAAGAATTACCTTCTTGGATCGGAAGCTCGTTTCCATTTTCCAAATTACATTTGGTCTGTTAAACCATGGTTCCGCTTTTCCGTGCCTCCTCCAAGAATAGGGCTGACAATACCCGGTGAGCTGATTCAGAGGCGCAATTTGCAGCTCTTGGACCCTAGTGCAAATAGTGAAATGGGGCCCCTCAGCTACCATGTGCCATTTAAAATGCTGTGGCAGAAGGGCTTTTGGGGCCCACTCAAGGTGCAGGGCCCGGTAGCAACCGCTATCTCTGCACCCTCTGAAGCTACTCCCCTGAGCTGATTAATGACTTTGCCTTTTTTGCCATTCAGTAAATGTTACACCTGTAGCACATCACAATTGCAATTGAAATATTGACTGACCAGGGGTTTGACTAATCATTACCCAAGCTGCAAGCATAGACTGTGTCAAGAACTGCCAGTGCCATGCATTTACTTTTGCAATTGTCAAGAGTTTTTGCCTCATGGAAGTGTTACTGTCTAGCTTAGTGCGGGAAGTGTGATAAAAACCAAGAACTGTGCTTAGCCTCTCATTGTGACCCTCTTCCTGAGTAAAGTTCCAATTTCCACCAGTATGTGTGTTTGACTGATTATTGCTTAACCTAGGCAGGACAAAGTGTGTGCAACCGCCCATCTGTCTTTCACATCTGCATCTTATAATAGGCTGCAGAACATCAAAATAATTCACAGTTCTGTAGGTTCTTATGGGAAACGATCTTGACCACATCTAATAATTTTATGAATGAATTTCCCTGTTATATTTTTAAGTCTTTAGGAATACACAGATTTGCTTGGCAGATGTGACTAGACAACATTTTTATGCATGCTATACCTCCATCCTCCACCCAGAATTTGTATGCATCACTATGCCTCCTCCCACAGAGTAGTCATCATATGTTCAGCATCAAGACAGAGATCCTGGTTGCTGACTACCTCTGAGACGTTAGACTCTATTCATAGCACTTTTTTGGCCTTCAGTAGTCTCACTCACGATATCTTGAAAAAGTTATCCCAACAGATACCATGGTGGGGTCATAACAGAGCCATGTCTAGGGCAAACATAGTCCAAATTGGACTACATGTATCCTGAATGTACACTCTATGCAGCAGACGAATGAGTTTAGCAGATCACACTTTTGTGTCCACCTCATGAAGTGTACACCACAAATGGAGGCCAAAAATGTGATGTGAACGGTCTGGACCAGATGGAAAAGAAAAGCGTGGGTTCTAAGTAAGACATCACCTATGAGTTTCTGGACGTAACCTCACTGTAATCACTTTTCTGGTCTGCAGAGCCTTTGTACAACTGATACCGTGTTTTTCCAAAAATAAGACGGGGTCTTATATTATTTTCATTTAGAAAAAATGGCTAGGGCTTATTTTTTTAACACGATGGTTGCAGACACTGCATGCTGGGACATTTAGGGCTACAAAACTGTCTACGTCTAAAACTCACTTTGTTCCCCATAGCAACCAATCAGAGCGACCCTTTCATTTCATATAGTGGTCTGGAAAAATTAGAGGGGTACTCTGGTTGCTATGGCCAACAAAGTGAGTTTTTAGACCTAGACAGTGTTCATAAAAATGGCCCTTAGTTCCTTGGCAGCACCTGTGGAACTACAAGTACCAGCGTGTATATACTCACACATACACCCCATGGCTTTTGACTGTAGGGTATGTACTGTGTGTGTGTATATATATGTATATAATATACACACACACACTACATACCCTATAGCCAAAAACCATGATGGATGTGTCTATTCTTTCAGTGCCTTATCTTGAAAGTGTGGCATGCTGGGGAACTACAAGTCTCAGCAAGTTGCAGTAGCTACACTTTAAGATAAGGGATTGTTTGTGTGATTGATTAAATGTGTGTGTGTGTGTGTGTGTGTTTATGCAATGTGAGTGTATCTGTATATGTGTGTATACATTGAACTTTTACTTACACATTGCACTCTGTGGCCTGGGCTGAAAGACCTGCGAGTCATGTGACTGTGACATCATCTCAGGTCCTTCAGCCTGAAAACACTGGAGGTTTCCACAAAACCTCCAGTCTAACAAGCTGTTTATGTGGGTGGGCGGGGTTCAGGAGGCGGGCACCAGGTGACATCACTCAGGAGGCGCTGACTAACTAGGACTTATTTTTGGAGTAGGGCTTATATTTAAAGCCTACTATTTTTGGAAAAACAGGGTATATACCACTATATCATCAATGTATCGTAATATAGGTCTTTGTATTTTGGTCTTTATTTGGTAATAGTATGGTGGTATTATTTAGTCACTATGTGATGGTAATATCCGGTCATGTTCTGGCTGTAGTGTTTGGTCCTTATGTATTCATAATGTTGTTTCTTAGTGTGGTGGGTTATGTTAGGGACTAGTAAAGTGCCAAGCAAAAGGGTAAAAATGTTTTGAACGTTTGACTTTCAGGCTCCATATCTCACCATCCACTACAGCTTTGAACATGAGACTACCATCACTTTATAGACAATCATCTTACCCGTTTTATACATGAATTTGACTTGCAAGTATTTAGCGTCTGCTTAGTTCTGCAGATTCTTGTCATGTAACTGCATTGTTACTGTTTTGCTCCTAAAAATCAAAATGTTAATTTTTATTATTTTGTTAGTATTTTGTAAATCATTCTTTGGCTTTCAACACTGCCTGAATCCTTCTGGGCATGCTCTCGCTCAGATTCAAGCAGTAGTGTTCGGTCATTATGCAGTGGTATTATTGGTAATTTTGTTCCTTGCTATGGTAGGTTATATTTGAGAGCCATGTGATGGGTATATGTATGTTGAGATATTAGCTCCTTGTATAGTGGTGTTACATGGTAACTGTATGACTATTATTTAGTAGTGTTCAGTCCTTATGTAGTGGTATTATTGGTAATGTTGTTTCTTTTTATGGTGGGTTATGTTTGGGAGCAGCATGATGGGTATATGTTTGTTGAGATATTTGCTCCTTGTATAGTGGTGCTACATGGTAACTGTATGACTATTATTTAGTAGTGTTCAGTCCTTATGTAGTGGTATTATTGGTAATGTTGTTTCTTTTTATGGTGGGTTATGTTTGGGAGCAGCATGATGGGTATATGTTTGTTGAGCTATTTGCTCCTTGTATAGTGGTGTTACATGGTAACTGTATGACTATTATTTAGTAGTGTTCAGTCCTTATGTAGTGGTATTATTGGTAATGTTGTTCCTTGCTATGGTAGGTTATGTTTGGGAGCAGTATGATGGGTATATGCATTTTGAGCATTTGCTCTTTGTATAGTGGTGTTACATGGTAACTGTATGACTATTATTTAGAGGTACTGGTAAATGTTCGTGGTCGGGGGGGCCCCATTGTTTGCTATGGGGACCAGCCTTTTTCAATTATGTTCCTACTTCTGAGGCACATCGTGTGTGATGTCATGAATATGCAATGCGCACAGTGAGCTTGGTGCAGTTGCACCATCTGTCCTGTTAGTAGAGACCACATGTTCACGTTTTGGAAGATCTTCAGGCCATGAAACACCCAGTGCACTTGTAATGTATATCTTAATTTCATGTCAGATGAATGTGCAGGAAGAATAGGGACACATGGAACTGAGCATCACCACCTAATCAGACTACACAGGGTTCGTTTATAGTCTGTAACCAAAAAGATTGCAGAGAGCTGTATACAGAAAGCGGTAGGAGATTTTCAATCAAGACAATTAGGAAATACATACTCTTCAAAATGGCTCCAATATGGAACAGGGCAAAGTTGTCTGGATCTGTATGATCGTATGTGAACCCAGAACTTTTTCCCGGTGTCTGTTGTGTTTGTATATACTTAAGACTGCAGGAAAACTGATCGTTTTCAATGTCTTTTTCCCTAAAGCTACAAAGTGTAAACATGCACAACAGTTTTATATAGTATACACATCTGTGAAGTGCAGATGTCTACCATGGATGAGTGCATTCTTTTAAAACGTCTTTGTAAATCTGTCTGCCTTCCTTCATGAAAGGGAGACAGAAGAAACACATGTACATAAATGAGCGGTCTATGCTGTTTATTACAAACTGTGTACACATTGGGACACTTTTGAAATATCAAGTTCTAGGAAATTAAAGAAAAGAAGAAAAAAAAAAGTTATGTCATTTTCCCAAAATTCTTTTTGCCTATACCTTAAAGGGGTTGTCTCATTACATTGATTCATCTTATCTCAGTCCTGTTTTCCTGGTTTCATTTTGAATTCAGGGGCGTGTTTACTGCCTTCCACTAGGCTGCAGTAGAAGCCAGGTCTGTAGCTATAGCAACCAGTGCTCAAACAGGTCTGTAGCTATAGTGACCTGAGGAGCTGATGCAGCCCATACAAGAGGGGATATCTAGGAATAGGTAGGTCACTGTTAATTGACACATATTGCAAAGTGACTTGTTTTTGCAAGATCTTTAATACAAAAAGCAATCCTTGTAGTGAAACAACCCGTTTAAGCTTGCCTCACATACTGGTGCCCAGCGAGCATGCAATGAAATCCCACCAGGCAGCAGCAAGGTCGTATCTGTGCTGGCACTTGTACTTCTCTTTCTGAATATTTCCTTTTTAAGAGGGTTTCTACATAAAGGGCGACATGTATGAATGTTGGATAGCATTAATGCAGTATAGTATGTGCCACAATGTATGAACCTGTCCTCCTGCAGGTTATACATACAGGCGCATAGTAGTTCAACTATGACAACTCAGGCTTTAGCAGTTATGCACCTAATTTAGGCGTCAAACATTCATCAATGTGTCTAATTCTACAAATGTGGTGCGACACTCCCCCAGAACGCGCGAAATCTTTAGTGCATTACAAAGTGTTGGGGCCGGCGCCGACTGGGCCAAAGTTTGGAGTGCGACTGTTCATACATCAATAGAACAAGGCTACGACAGCTTTTTGGCGCAAAGTACGCCAGAATACTGGTGCAGCCCCGTTCATACATGTCGCCCAAAATATTTCGGAATTTTTTTTTCACTTGCATATCACATTTTGTGTAGGAATCTTCTTTAAAGAAAAATATACAAAATAGTAAGTACTAGTGCTAGAGGCTGGA
This sequence comes from Phyllomedusa bahiana, assembly GCA_025379985.1. Classification (NCBI taxonomy): domain Eukaryota; kingdom Metazoa; phylum Chordata; class Amphibia; order Anura; family Hylidae; genus Phyllomedusa; species Phyllomedusa bahiana. The sequence goes on along the minus strand of JAODAL010006004.1, from coordinate 80,533 downwards.
ACCGTATATGGATATTTTTATATATGTTAACATAAATAATGTGCATCATGGGAAACCTCTCTGAGAACATCACCCACTTATCCAGACCAAATTTCTTGTGTCATAATTTTAAGTTCCAGCATACATTATGTATACTAGCCATCGTCTTTGAGAAGTCCACCCCCTATTTATGACAATTTTTAATGCAATTTTCAGTGGTTATCTCAAAAAGGTCTCAATGTACACAGGTGTGAGAGCCAGAAACGTCATGGTTGATGGTCATGGTGTCATTAACATGAAATAATGTAAACTACTATAAAAAAAACTAAAATTCTCCTGCCATTTTATCCTCTAAATCATATAAGATCTCTTGGGAGAGATCATACACCTCAAGCAACCAGCAAGACAGATCAGTAAACCAGGCAAGATACCTGAAAACTCATTAGAGAGGATTACATACTTGCTATATTCTCTCTATAGTTTACTGGGTTAGGTAACCTGGTGTGGGCTACAGTGCTTGTTTTGAGAGATTGCTCTGTCTTAAGAGTTTGTCTTTGCATTCAGTTATAGAGTCTAGATTGCTTCTTCCCCAACCTAGCCTTACTCTGTATGAGCTGATTGTAGTTTTTGAGGATCTCCGTTTCTAAAGTTTCCTGCTGTGCTCTGCCTTAGGATTCTCTGGTCCTTAGAGCCGCTGACTGTAAGTTGTAGTCTAGGGATATCTTTAGGGTTAATTTTAGGGATAAAATAAGGTCGGAGAGGTTTTGGTGTCAGGGTTTTATATCAGTAACAGGTTAAGAAAAGATTCAGGGACAATTAGGTTTGGTTCATATATGCATTGGAAGTTTAAATATGCATTGAGGAAAACTGTCTTGTATGTTCTATCAGAAACACCACGGCTGAAACCCAACAAATCCATTGTAATCAATAGGGTCCATCAGGCCCCTTTGGTGTACATTGTAAAACAGATCTCTTGGTGTCTGTTGTCACCTCTGCGACACAGATGTGGATCAAGCCTTAGCTCTCAGGGTCAGTTATAATTATGACTGTTTTGCTTCTGAATTGAATTTACCATGGTGTAGCCACCAACTGGTATTTTGCGATTATCTGCCTTGCTGCCATCCACTTAATCGTCTAATGTTAAGTATACCTAGTTTTTTGGTTGATACACACTTTGTGTAATTATTACATACAACTGCTGGCTGACTGCCCTATTTAGTTATGTGTGTAGTCTTCAGTCCACCAGTATTGTTACAAATATCTGAATTGTTAGCTCAATTAGTCCCAATTACGTTTCCTTAAAGGGGTTTTGTCACAAAGCAAAATCCCTTTCTGAGGCCCCTCATAGCTTGCTAAGAGCCAGCGTCAGAGAACAGGATGATGGCTGCGCCTGCGCAGTTCTCCCTGTTCTTTGCTATGGTAGTTTTACATATAGCCAAGCGAGTGTGTTCAGCAATATTCACAACTCTCATAGACATGAATGAGGGAAAGTTATGTGAGTGTGGCCATCTTCCCATTTAGTGAGGCCAGCTTGTAACTGGCTAAGAGGGGCTTCAGAAAGGGATTTTGTTTCATGGCAAAACGCCTTTAATCAGCTTTTCCATTTTGTATACAAGTTGTGTGACCAGTCCTCATGGATTCATATTTTCCACATATACATTTTTTCTAATAAATTGTCAATAAGTCCCTGTAAGTGAGAACAATTTATGTATGAATTAATCTGTAAAGGTTGCCATGGAAGAAGATACAAACAAGCAGTAAACACTAAGTGCATTTCATAGAAGGGTATGGATATTTTGTGGTGGCATCCTGGACAGAGACAAGTGTGTCTTTATGCAGAATGGTAATTATGATCTTCACCACCAGCTGGCAACTGCACTGACAAAGAGGGCACGTCGTCATGTTAAAGTTCAGCTAAGCGAATGGGTTTTTTAATCTTTTCTGGCCATACTTGTGCTCTTGATAAGTGTTAAATGGATCTTAATTACCTAAGTTCTCAATAGCTATTTTTTAGAGATAAATCTCAACTTTTTATTGAGATATCCCCAAAAATACATATGCTCCTTATCCCCTTAGTTTTTAGGAACAATGTTTCTGTAATAAACATGAATTATAAGATGAAAGAACATATTTTAATCCTATACTCATTTATTATATGGGAATAGACAGACATAAAGTGATAATGCCAGGAACCTAACACATATGTGCCCCTTCATGCAATGTATTGTAAGAAATGTATAAATCATGTTTATGACCAAAAACAGACCCAAGCAGGACCCTAGATGCACAAAACCTACTAGGAATAAAAGTCGAGAGTTTGCAGAGTTCAAATAATGTCAGTGCCTACATATACTGTACATCTTGTATTTATCAGAAGTGAGACACATATATATATATATATACACACACACAGCTCTGGAAAAAATTAAGAGACCACTGCAAAATTTTCAGTTTCTCAGATTTTTCTTTTCAATGGTAAATTTTGGGAGAAAAATGTACATTGTTATTTTATCATATAAACTACTGACAACAAAATTCAAAGCAAAACATTTTGTATTTATTTGCAGTAAATTATAAATCTTCAAAATAATAATAAAGAAGCAGCGCTGCAGACCTCAAATAATGTAAAAGAAAACAAGTTCATATTTATTTAGAAACAATAAGACTAATGTTTTAAGTCAGGAAGAGTTCAGAAATCAATATTTGGTGAAATAACCATGATTTTGTCATTCAAATTCCTTTTGGCCTATTCCTAGCACTCTTTTTGCCATCCAACTTGTCCTATTGCAAGAGGATTAAGTTTTTTATACTTTCCTTCATTAAATAAGATTTGGTTCAAGTTATCACCTAATCAGAAGCACATTAAGTAGAATGAGGTGGACTTTGGTTAGAATTCAACTGACACTGGAATGGAATGGCTGTCGGACATGTAGAGATGCTGATTTATAGAAAACTGTGCAGTGGTCTCTTAATTTTTTCCAGAGCTGTATATTTCTTACACTTTAAAACTTTTTTTTTTTTACTTTAACTTTGAGTCCCCCTAGGGTGCTTCACCACTAGGGAGCGTGATCATATAGACAGCCTAATGCACTAGGGTGTACAAAGATGGTGGTTTTACTACTTCCTATTTGCCGCTGGAAGTAGCAAAATCAAAAACATGGTGGCTTCCTTCAAAAGGCTTCCAGCTGCCATGTTAACCAATCGGGAGCCCATGATTTTGCCGCGTGTGCCCCGATCGGAGTGAGGAACGATGCATCAGAAAGTGGTTAAAGGGTATTCCCATTTCATTGATTAGCTTTATCTTCTTCCTGAGCTTTATCTTCATAATAATATGGCTCTTTATTTTTTTTCCTCCTCATCTTCCAAGAGCCATAACTTTTTTTTATTTTTACATCTATATGAGGGCTTTTATTTAGCAGGACAAGATGTACCTTTTAATAGTGCAATTGACTGTACCATAATATATTCTGCACCAGAATATACTGGGAAACCGCAACCGCATTCTTCGGTATAAATGATGTGTTATCTGTATTCTGCAGGTAGATTTGATTCTGGAAATATCAAATATGTAGAGTTTTTGTTATGTTTTGGTACAGTAAAAAAATACAAACATTCTCTATTTCTTAAATTTCCACTTCAGCACCATTTTTTACGACCAAAATATATTTTTTCTTACACATAAAGACCTGAGTGAGGGCGCACTTTTTTCACTCTGAAGTATACATTTATATTTGTACCATTTTACATGTGACTTTTTGATCACTTTTGATTTATGATCACTTTTGATTTTTAGGGGATGTGAAAAAACAAAAACCCCGCAATTTTGGCATTTGGAATATTTTTCTTCTACGGTGTTCAATGTATGGGAGAAATTACGTTATTTTTTATAACCAATTATATACCAATTATTTTTAACTTTTGTATTTTTTTTTCTTATAAAATGGCAAAAGAGGGTGATTTTTTTTTTTTTTTTTTAAACTTTAACAGTAAGTCCACCTAGAGTATTTAACCACTAGGGTACACCATTGTCAGTGCACCCTTCTGCATTGTGTAGACAATGTAGAAAGGTGTACAATGATGGCGGTTCTATCACTTCTTGCATGGTGACATCACTTCCTCCAGTGTCTTATCTTTCTTACTGACAAACTTTAACCCTTTAGAGGTCTGTAGCCTTCTGCCCTGCTGTTTAAACCCCTTAATTGTCCCTCAAACAGGCTTAGCAAGGAATAGAAGAACGGATATGCCAGTCACTGATGTAGAACCAACCACAGCCTGAACATGAAGTGGGAGCCTGAAGCTGTAAACAGCAGGCTCTGTGAGATAGCATGGTGAGAAAAGCCCTTCAAAGCTTCAAAACTATTCAACTGCATCAACAGGAAACTTCTTTAGATTATTTTAATAGCATTATTGTCATGATTGTGCCTGACACACCTCTGGCTTTTGGCGCTGGTCACCGGCCACGGCCAGTACGATGTAAACCGTGGTTTTTGACTTAATACTGCGTATTTGTAATACTAGTGTGAACTTGGATTTTCTGTTCTGTTTGCTAATTGATTCCTGGCCAACGCCCGTGGCCAGGAATCTTCCAGCACACTTTTGGTTAACTTGGTTAATTTTTGGTAGACAGCTTTGATCTCCTATCTGGTCTTGTGTTTCTTCTACCTATTGCCTCAGTTCTCTTTCTCTGTTCCCTATATATAGGATTCATTTTCCTTCCTGCCTTGCCTGTTATACGGTTTCCTTTCCCTATAGTTCGCCTGTGTTCTCATTTTGCTTCTCTGTGTTTTTTGACTCTTGCTTGGACCCTGGTTATTCTCTTGTCACTCGTCTCTGTACTGCGCTGTCCGTTCGTTGCTGACTTGGCCTGTCTGACCCCCTTGTTTGTTCTGTATTTGTTCGTTTACGTCTGGTGTCTCACTTGGCTCAGAGTAGAGCTCAGTCTTCAGGTTGGGGCCAACCTATTAAGGAGTGGGGGTACCCCAAAAGCCAGGGACAGCGGTTGGGACCAGCGTCAGGGCCTCACTCCGTCCGTGTCTCCGTGTGCGTCCTTGATAGTCCCTAACAATTATATATCTTAAAAGATTGTGGAGACTTTTTAAGTTTCTGATGCTGTTTTTGTTTTTTTTATCATACACAAAAAGTTGAACTAGATAAACATATGTTGTACAAATAAAAAGATGAACAGAAAACAGAAAAAAATATGTTTGTATCTGACTTGTTATAAACCCATAAACATATGTTGTAGAGGCGTGTAAGTCTGAGAAATTCTAAATCTGGATATTTGATGGATGTAGATGGATAACGGAGTTACAGGAGAGTAGAAGCTTTTGTAAGTTGGGTTTGTTTTATAGCTATTTGTAGTTTATTAGGAACAGTTTGCCGCTACTATGCTCTTCTCTTCAGTCTATTTTGGTGAGGAAAAGAATTATCACTATACTTAAATATTCACTGAAAAATAACTGGTACAGAAGTAGTTCTAAAGTTGCCTCAAAGTAGTTTCCAAAGCATTTCACTCCACCCTAATGGACTAATAACAATAGAACTTTTATTGTTATTGTGATAAAAAAAAATCTCAAAGTATATAAAAAACATGACAAGATAGAACAGTAAAATATAAAAAAAAAACTTAAAAAAAAACAAACTGTGACAGTACTTGTCTGATTACAAGCTCTCAGAAGGTTGTGATTCTCTTGTAGAGATCCAGCTGGTAGGGACTCTTTATGGCAATTCTCCCTGGCAAAAAAGTACGGAAAATCTCTAAAGAATAGTGCTACATATAGATTACTATTACTACTGTCTGCATTTATCTCTGGGGACCTGGTGCTGAGCGCAGATTGTGGTAGGATGCTATACTGATCAAAGTGTTGTTTTTTTATGTTGTGCTGGATAAGTTCTAGCAATACGGCAATAAAGCAAACTGTAAAGCTGGTTTTGAATTAAACTCATTTTAAATTAAACTCAAATTATTACTGCCGATCAAACATTTCGGAGACTAGGACAAATTCAAATTTGATTTCTAAATTATGCATTTTTCACAAACAAACAAGGATTGTATGGATAAAAATTTCTTACTAACTTAAAGCACAATGTGTCACGAGAAAACAATCTCTGAATCACATAGATAGGTAAAAGTGTCAAAAAGTTATTCTCACATAAAGTGACATATGCCAGATTTCAAAAATAGGGCTGTGTCAGGAAGGCCAAAACTGGCTGCGGCGATAAGGGGTTAAAAACACTTTTTTTTTAGTAAAACATAAAAAACTATATAAATTGGGTATTGCCCTAAACGTCTCAACCCAGGGAGTGGAACTAGCTTGTCGCATATACTGAACGGTGAGCCCTTTTAAAAATATAATTAAAAAACACTACTAGGATTGCAGTATTTTTTTGGCTTCCAAAAATGGATTTAAAACCGATCAAAAAGCCTTGTCCCCACAAAAATGATACCAATAAAAACATTTCATCATCGAGCAAAAAACAAGCCCCTACCCATGTCCGTAGAGAGAAAAATAAAAAAGTTATGGCTATCAGACTATGGTGATGCAAAAATGTGTTTTTCCTTTTTGAATAAAAGTGTTTTGTATTATGTAAAAGCAGTAAAATACATTTTTGTATTTTGCATTTTTGAAAATACAAATTGGGTATCACTGTAATCGTATCGACCTGCTGAGTCAAGTTAGCATGTAATTTATACCGCAAGGCGACCGCTGTAAAAATAGAAATAAACTACAAGGATTGCTGTATTTTGTTCAAAATGCCTCACAAAAACCTTAATAAAAAGTGATCAAAGCGTCATATGAACCCCGTAATGGTACCAATAAAAACATCAACTCATCCTGCAAAAAACAATCCCATAATCAGCTCTGTATACAGAAAAATAAAAAAGCTATGGCTGTCAGACTATAATGACATAAAAACACAATTTGTTATAAATGTATTTCTATTGTTTAAAGTAATAAAACATAAAAAATATATAAAATTTATATCATTGTAATAGTACCAACCTGCATCGTAAAGTTATTATGTCATTTATACTGCACAGCAAACACTGTAAAATTTAAGCCCAAAAAAACAATGGTGGAAATTCGTTCCTCCCCTGCCCCCATTTTCATGGCCCAATGCTAAAATAAAAACTATGGATTACCTGTGCACTCAAAATGCACAATACACCCCTAAATGAGATCCACAAGGGGTATTGAATCCAAAATGGGGCAATTTATGGAAGGATTCACCTGTTCTGGTAGTTTGGGGACAAATGAGACATGGCACCCACCAATATCTGCATTCCAAAAGCCAAATAGCGCTCCCTCCCTTGTACGCCCTGTCATGTGCCCAAACAGCAGTATATACATATATAGTGTACTACTAAACTTGGAAGAAATTGTATAACAAAATTCGGGGTGATTTATTCCAGGATTTTCAGCTAAAATAGCAGATTGTTGGAAAAAAATAAAAAAAACGCGCTAGGGCCACATATGGGATATTTCTGAAAATGGCAGAATCTGGGGAATCAATATTAAGCTGCATACCCCCTGGTCACATCTACCGTGTTCCTGTGAATAATGGATAAAAACTGAAAATCTGCAAAAAAAAGGGAAAAATTCACCTCCACTTTGGGTTTAAATTTTCTGTGAAATCCCTAATAGTTAAAAACTTCCTAAACACTTTTTAACTACTTAAGGGTTGCATTTCTTAGATGAAGTCATTTATGGGGGCATCTAACATACAGGTCCCTCAAACCCATGTCAGACTGGTCCCTCAAAAAATGTATATTGCAAATTTTCTTATAAATTTGAAAAATGACTACTGAATTTTGAAGCCACCCTAATGTTGGGAAAAATTAAAAAGACATTTGAAAAATGATACCAAATTACAATAGACATATGGTAGATATGACTAGTTATAAACTATTTTAAGTGGAAAAAAACAACTGTTTTTACATCAAAAGTTTAAAAATGGCCTTTTTTTAAATTTTTTTTTCACAATATTTTGAATTTTCCCAAAATAAAAAAGGATTTTTTGGGCCCAAATTTTTATTTAAAACTGAAAGCACAATGTGAAACGAGAAAACATTCTTGAATCCACTTGAAAAAACAATAAAAAATGATAAAAAAAAAAAAAAATAAGGCAGTTTAATTCGCTCTTTTTTTTAAAAACCTTGTTGTTTTCCAATACAGATACAGGGGATATCCGCAAATCCGAGTGTAACAAAAATTCCCAAAAAAAGGTGTATATTTCTTGCGATGTGTTTTGAGCTTTGTTGAACCTCTTATTCATGAGGAACGCATCAGAAGGAATGTAGACTGACCTTAAGAGCTAAATCTCCCTGAATCTTCCCCTAAAATTGTCCCTGACATCTGACCCTGGCACCAAGACCCCATCTGATCTTATTCTATAAATAATATTCGAAATCCCAATAGAAAACTATACTTTATTTAAAAATGTTTAATCAAACAACCCCTAAATCGATGGGTGAATAAATACAAAACACGCATCAAGAAAAAATCCTAAATTGGTCTCTGTAGGACAAAAATCACAAATACATAAAAGCACAAATACCCACCATATATTACTGAGGTAGTTACTCACGGTCCCGTTATCCCTGTTCCTAGTAAACACTCCACATAAAGAAAGATATCCAGTCTTATTTGGACTCGGTAAACCTTTCCCTACACAATTCCTACAGAAATTACCCTATGAGAAATAATGGTGTCATCGCCCCGATAAGGGCGGCCCCACCTCCATCAGCTGTCCCTCATAGTCACCCTGATGATACACTAATAGGTCCAGAAGTGATCCCAAATTCCCGGACGCCCTTTTGGGGAAAAGATCCCCAAAAAATCTTTAGGGAAAGCTTTACTGGGTCCAAATAACAATAGATATCTTTCTTTATTTGGAGTGTTTCCTCGGAACGGGGATAAAGGGGCCATGAGTAACTACCTCAGTAATATATGAGGGCTATTTGTGCTTTTATGTGTCTATAATTTGTGTCCTACAGAGACCCATTAAGGATTTATTCTTGATGTGTGTTCTGTATTTATGCATGTATCGATTTAGGGGTTGTTTGATTAAACATTTTAAAATAATTTAAATAAAGTATAGCTTTTTATTGGGTTTTTCCTCTGAGAATATTTGATACCCTGATTCATGAATAATATATAGACCGTGGTTCATTAAGTGGTTCTAGCACCTAGAGACTCCATAGGCAGAGCAGAGCAGAAAACTATACAAACACAAAAACTGAGATTCTAAAAGATTACACGCAAATCACATAGAGCAAGACTAAACTGGAGAAGAAGCAATCTAGACTCTAGACCTGAATTCAAAGACTTATAAGGTTACTAGAGAAACTCTCAAAACAGAACAATCTCTCAGAACAAGCACTATAATCCACACCAGGTTATATAATCTAGCAAACTTTGTAGAGAAACTAGCAATTATCCAATCCTTTGTAATGAGTTCAAAAGTCTGTTACCTTGTCAACTTGCCTACAATAAAAATTTCTTGAGGTGGTTGCCCAGCAATTGGCTTACATGTGGTTCATGACAGTACTTCATATTTCATCTTTTTAAGTGAATTATGATGTTTCCTTTTGTATAATAGTAAACAGAGTTTTTGAAAATTATGAGCAATTGATACAAAAAAGTTTATTAGAAAACTGCGTAGGTTTTTATGACTAATTTGTTGAGATTACACTATAACTCTATTTTTCTCTAGTAGGTGTATTTTTACACAGCACTTTGCAATACTTTAAGGTGAATCATTTTACTGTAATTTGTTAGTTTAAATGTTACTAACTGTAAGGTATCCCTGAAATACATTTTTCTTATGTGCATGGAAAATACATTTATGCAAATGGATTTAAAGAAATAGCTGATAATATACATTATTAATACATTTACTTCTTCACTTAGCAGGGAACTAAAGCTAACATGAAATTATTATCATCGCTGTCTAGTCTTTTAGAGGTATCAATAATTTAATCAGTCATATAAGTTGAAGGTATGCTAGAGTCTGAATGCCTCCACTAAGGGAAAATTCCTTTCCATATAGAAAAAATATAAAAAGTCAATATCATAAAGGATTTACTTGTCACTAAAGTAGATTTCCAGGATTTTACATGGATTGTTAGTTAGGGTTCCACCACCAGAGCCCCCTTGATTAGCAGAATACATGAGGAGCGCACTCGCTGAATTGCTTTGAACCTCTTTTCTGCTGCACCTGGCAGAGTGATGTCCAAAGAAATATATAGCTGTGTGGTATTGCAGCTCAACTATGTTCATTTCAATGGGCAGAGCTTCTGCAACAAGTGTAATTGATGAACTACCGTATGTTAAGTACTGCAGAAAGGGAGTACAGGCACTTACGAAAGCAACACTACACTTCTGTCTGTAGGTGGTACCCACAAATATTATACCTAAAGATAGGCCATCGGTGTAAAATCCTGGAAAACTGTTTTAGAGTATCACCTACATAAACATAAAGGGCCACAGCTGTGAAAACTGTCTAGGTCTAAAACTCACTTTGTTGCTCATAGCAACCAATCAGAGCGCCCCTCTCATTTTTCTAGAGTATTATATGAAATGAAAGGGGAGCTATGATTGGTTACTATGGGATGCAAAGACAGTCTTAGACCTAGACAGTTTTCATACATGTGGCCCTAAATGTATTACTTGTTAGGAATTTAAGTGTCTCAAGGCTTTTTGTGCGTGTAAGATGTCCTATTGGTGTAACTTATACACCCAACTGAACTTTAATTCTTATTGTAAACTTAATTCCAATTATCCTGGCATATCCTGCCAATTTGACTGCATGTGAGCCCCCATCTGAGGCCTCTATTTTATGGTAGCATATGATTAGGGATGTGAAATGGGTGCTTCCCAAAACAGACTTGCTTGTGAAAATTTCTTGTTATTGATCTTGGCTTAAAATTTCTTTTTGTTTCCTTTTTATTAGTTATAGATCCTGTAGTGTAGTGTCCACTAAAGCATTCTGCGCTGACCTCCACATGTTATCTCTAGTGGTTTTGGTCTGTAATTGTTTTACAGTTATAGATAACAAATGGATCCCCCATATACAAAGAAATGACTGTATCCCAAACATAAAGTAGGTAAACACAATGTGTAATTTGGTGGACACTATGTCCCCAGGGGGTCAGTAGCTTCAGGAGAAAGGTCACCAGATGGCTGGAAACCTCACCAAGAAGATTCAGTGTTCCCATTTCAGCCCCCTTTTTTATTTGTCTTGTGGTTTGAAATACTGCTGTTCACACAAGAGAGTTGTGTCCTACTGAATGTCTGCTTCTATTGATCTTGACATCTGTTAAAAGACATTCTTGAAGAGAACATGCTTCATTTTGCAATGAATATTCACAGGCATTATCAGAAATGTCAGATGTAGAATCCAGGACCAATGTTCCGGTGTATAACCATCAGAAAAAACCTTGGATTCATCATATTGATGAGAATGAAAGAATGTATAGTGATCCAGCAACATACAATATGAATTGGTTCTGGGACGACCATTGTATGTTGAAACCATAACTCTATGGAAAACTGGTGATTGGTTCTGAGGCCTCAAAATGTCACCCAACATAATGTAAAATAAAGATTATAGAAAATTACACAGATAACTAATACTGGTAAACAAAGTCCTTACATATAACCATCAAAAAGAGCTGATGGAAGCTAAATTACTTTCTATGGAGAGGATAGGAGCTTCTTTGGGTCGTATACTTTATGCACAATGTACCAGAAAAGAAGAAAATGGGACTCCCACCTGGTGTCCAAAGAAGCCGCTTATTCTGGCACATGTAAAGAGTGGTTCAGGACATGTAATACCGCACTATACTGTAGAGAGGCGCTACTAGATTGCCAACTACTGCATGCACAGCACTGACACAGGGGTTTTACAAGTAAAATATTCATAATAATTGGCTGGATCAGTGTCTGGGACATTGCATCTTGAACATACAACATACTCAACATACAATGTCCCAGGAAAGGCCATCGTATGATGAAAATATTGTACCCTGAAGGCCATTGTTACTTGAGGGACCACTGTACCAGACAACCTAGGTATCTCCATACATGGACTTAGAAGATGGTTGTAGTCACGCCTAATCCTGGTGCCCAAAGGCACCCCTATCACATTAGAAGACACCAGTATTATACGTGCTTTACAGTAAGGGTCCTGTTACAAAATTTGCATTATAGCTCAGGATATTTCAGAAATTTTCCTGTTCAGGTAATATGATATATGAGATTGCAAACAATTGTCATCACATAGACAAATGTATGACAACCACTGCGTAGCCTAGGTCTTGCAATTTATGTATCTCGTTTTTTTTTTTACAACAACAAAATTTTTTTTATAATTGGCCACTCGTGAAATAAAATTACAGTCTTATAGCATATTCTGCCAAATGCAGCCATAGGTACATTCCTATTTTATTGTATTGCAATATACTATAATAGCCTTTTTACACATTATCCAATATAATTGTCAGGATACGTCCATCTGGGCAGTCTTCCACCCGTTTAGCACAACGACCTGCGAGGGTTAATAAGTCTACCCTGGGACCACACCCTGGGAGAGGTGCAGCTTCTGAGCCAGGAGTGACAGCTATGTAGCCTCTCCCAACTGAGAGTGTGTCCCTCAGGACCAGTCGGAGGGCCCGGACGCCATACCAATCAGCTGCAGGGGCGGTGCCCGGGCAGACCTCTTAAACCTCCTCATTCCCTCCAGGCTTTGCCTGACAAATGCTTCCCCTACAGTTCCCTGTGTTTTATTGTGATTTGTTTTCCTTGCCTCTTGACCTCGGCTTGCCTTTTGACTCTGTTTTGCTCTCCGTTTATGTACTGCGCTCCTACACGTATTTTGACCTCGACTTGTTTCCCATTTACTCTGCTGGCTTCTGTTTTTGGCTATTCCGTTCCCGACCGTTACCGATCTCGACTGTTTGACACTGAGCTTCCCTGACGGCCCTGCACTTAGCAGTGTAGGGGCTGTCGTCCAGTTGGGGTCTGTCGCCCAGGGCATCCCGCCAAGTAGGCAGGGACAGTGAGCTGGGTTGCAGTCAGGGCCTACTGCACCTCCTCTGACGTGACAATAATAGATACCTCTTGACTTAAATGGAATGTATCGCTAATATTGTTCTTTTACTACCAGATAAACCAGATGCAGATACTGATTCTTTTCTTCTTATATGCTTTTATTTTCTGATAGTAGATTTTTTAATATCTGTTTTCTGTACATGCTTATGGGGCAGTCATCTTGTCTAAGTTGCTTTAAGCATTTATATCATGCTTTATAGCAGTTACATGAACATAGGAGTCTGTGAACAGGAGCAGACTCATTGACTTCTATGGAAGAGTTTTTGAGACATACTCTGTGACCTGGGAAGAAGTCATTGGGCAGGGATTGGTAGGTTAGGAACTGTTACCAGCACTTATTGGGACTAATGGATACTGTGTTATATTTAAATTGGTGTCATCTTTCATTGTAATCCTGCTTGCGAAAATAATGAGGAAACTGCTGAGAAGGGATCTCTACAACAGAATTTTCAATCCACTATCAGGCTTAGGGGCCAAATTGAAAACTACAGGATTTTAGTATAGTATAAGTGCCGAAAATGACAGAAAATTCAAAAAAACATAAACAAATGATTAAAAATATGTATACAATAAAAACATGACCTAAAAAATCGGTTGTTTTCTGGTGACATGTTCCATTTAAGTAAGGGTCCATGCTTCAAAGCCTAATATTTAAAGGGAATGTGTAATCAAAAATGACTTATTGTTCGACTCACATTTTATGTTCAATATATTTTTTAAGAATTTTTGGTTATATTACTTTTTAATTTTCCACATCACTTTTAAAATTTTTAAATAATTCTTAAGTTCTGCAGTTTTCACTTTGCCCACTAAGCCTAATAATAGTCTGACACTTCCTGTTCTGTACAGAAAGATTCTCAGTTGTCTGCTCATTATCAGCACAATGAGGGTCAAACTGAAAGGAGACACCAGTGTGAATAGATAACACAGGATCCACCAGTCACAAGAAGCGATAGTCACAGTTCACCCTTTCACCTCCCTGCATACTGATTTCTTCTCAATTCACAGAGCATGACTAGAAAACTCTCCTATAGAAGTCAATGGGACTGAGTCAGTCTTAAGTCTCCTATGTGCATGAAGCTACTGTAAAGCATCTCTCTGATTGCAGTGCAAAAAAGGTATAGTGGCCAAAGTGAAAACTGCAAGACTTAAGAATTATTAAAAAATATTGAATGTGATATGAAAAATTTTAAAAAACAACCAAAAATTCCTAAAAAATGTGTTTAACATAAAAACGGGACTTAAACAAGGACTCATTTTTTGATGACACATTCCCTTTAACAATTTAACCACTTGCTTGTCTAATCATACAGGAAGCATACAACATGATTATTTGATACTGCATTTAAGTTAAAATTGTAGTCACATGGTAAAAGACATCAAGAAATGTTATCATGATGCACACCATCTCATAATTGCAAAACCTTTAGCTGATTGTTTAGTTGTATACATGTTAGGAATCTCCAGAGTAGCTAAACAGAAAAAGGAAGACAGTGCATAACAAGCTTGATCAGTTTACACAAATTTGGTCCGCCTGGGAAGTGAATGCATTAACCAATGACATCTGATGGCATCCTGGATGTAGAGACAGTCACTCATGGTCCTGACCCCATGCTAACTCAAGTGTTTCCCTTTTGTCTCTATCTCGTCTGTTATGTTATACTAGGTTTATTGTTTAATCACATAGGTCTGTCTTAGCTAGTATGGACAATACTTTATTGTATGAGCATATCCATTTTGTGCAATGTTATGCTAGCTTAATGTATGATGTTTTTCATAATTCTTTTTGCTAGTAAGCTTTTGTTGAGTTAAACTACATATTGGTACTTATGTCATAATAATGTTTCTCTTGTTTGAGTAATAATACAGAAAATATACAGTCAAAAAAAAAAAAAAAAAAAAAAGAAATAGGAAGACAGACTGTGAGCCCTGAAGCTAGGTCCCCCAAATGTGTCCCTGCCTACTTGCCTGCCTGACCCTAGATAGTCGGCAGCAAATGGGTGACAGTCCCTACGCTGAGTAAGTGAACACAGAAGACGGACAAGACCGGTCTATCACTGGCGAGGATCTCTAAACAGGAGGGTTTTAAATAGAAAATCAGGGACCAGGCCCAGAGAGTGATTGGATCGGCTCCCTGACATAAGGAACAAAGCCAGAGAGGTGGAGACAGCTGTCAATCACCTGGTCAGGCCTGCTCAGTCCAGCAGCAGCAGACAGGTGCGGCAGGAAAACCTGTCAATAACGATTAACAGAAGAAGCTAGAGCCGTGTTCAGACTAATGCCAAAAATAAATACCAAAATCATGGGCAACAGCGCATCTTCCGCCGTACCTTCTGGACAGAAGACTGCACTGAGCAGGCACGGTCATGACAATACATTTTCAAAGCATTTCAAACCATGTTTCATTTTTAAAATGTTGGTGGGCGCTAAAGGTGAGTACCTGTCAACACGGACATCCAAATCTTGCACTTGTTTCATTGGGATCATAAGACAGGGGTTCCTCTTCGGTCAAGCCTGTAATAATTTGGTAAGAACTGTAAAGAGCTCCTTCTGATATGAGACAGTACGAAACCCAAAGTGGTTTGCACTGCCATGGACAAGCTTGATCATGATACAGTTACATGACGTACTTGTTGGAGTAACGGATATGAATGCTGGACTTCTGAAAGGGTTGAGGAGTCATTTATTTCTTTCATGTTCAATCTTACGAGGAGTCATTTATTTCATTCATGTTCAATCTTACTCAACATCCCCTCTTGAAAGTACAATGTGTTAGGGATGCCTTTTTATAAGAAATTTATTTTCTATTTGCATAGTGCCCAATTTAGTTTCTATTTATATTGTACTAATGGAATATAGGCCAAAATCTCATTCATTATTTTCTTTAAACTTGGCCATTACTGTAGTCAACTCATTATATTGTAGGGCTTTAGCTCATACTTGCCAATCTTTCCTCTGCTGATTTTAGAAAATGTTAGCTCTGCCCTTAGGACTGCCTGCAATCTGCCTCAAAACACACATTTGGGGGGGGGGGGTGGATGGTGGGGGGTAGTATTAACCCATCCCTTTTGTATCCCGGAAAAAACGAGTGGAGTGGAAAGTATACTTTAAATACAAGCCTTGTCTATATCATACAGCCACACATTACATATTGCAAGGGCTAGGTAAAAACAGATAAAGTACCTATATAAGCCACAACAAGATACAGCAATATCATATATAATTATTGGATAATATCTTAATTTAACATAAGATCTCAGGCAATTAATCAAGCTATAATACAAGTAAAAATCAACAAGCAAAAGGAAAAGAGGTTTACATGACTAGAAAAAAAATACCATAAAATGATCAAAATAGATCTTCTGTGGTAAAACATATAAAAGGCCTTCTACATCATGATATGAGAATCTATTTAACGTATACATGGCAAAATACTCCGAATACTTACAGTGGGTACGGAAATTATTCAGGCCCCTTTAAAATTTTCACTCTTTGTTTCATTGCAGCCATTTGGTAAGATCAAAAAAGTTCATTTTTTGCTTATTAATGTACACTCGGCCCCCCCATCTTGAAAGAAATAAAACAGAAATGTAGATATTTTTGCAAATTTATTAAACAAGAAAAACTGAAATATTGAGCATTTCTAGTCAATTCGATCCAGACATCACGACCCCTGCATTAGAAGTTTTTAAAAATCTCGTGCTCACTCTCTACACAATGGAATAAAATTCAAGGTAAAAGAGATAGCAACATCACTAAGATGGAGAGACAAGCACTTGTAGCGTTTAAACAAGATGATAGTATAGTGGTTAAAAAAGCCGACAAAGGCGGATCGATCGTGGTGCAAAATAAAGCCCATTACATACAGGAAGCTCTTGCACAATTAAGTGATCATACAGTTTATAAGAAATTAGATCATGACCCGACCAATGAGTTCAAAGTTCTTATTGAACAGGTTCTCACTGAAGCGGTTAATCATGAAATTATAACAGAAAAAGAAAAACATCTTATGACCTGTTTACACCCACGTACCCCTATACTGTACCTTATACCTAAAGTACACAAATCGGTCACTAATCCACCTGGATGCCCGATAGTATCAGGAGTTGGATCATTACTTGAACCGTTGGCTATCTATTTAGATTCATACTTACAGAAGCTGGTCAGGAGAGATACCCACTCTCTCAGTGATACTGGCCAATTTTTGAAAGTGCTGAAAACTATGCCTCATGGCGATGATACGTGGTTCTGATATCAGATCACTGTATACCAGTATACCTTACACAGAAGGCATCACAGCAGTCAGAGAGTCTCTCAGTGAGGATCATACGTTAACAAATGCTCACATAAATTTTCTGATGGATCTTGTGGACATCGTGCTCCTAAAGAATTACTTTAACTTTGGTACAGATGTTTATCTACAGCTACAGGGGACCTCTATGGGGTCTCCTGTAGCTCCAAGTTACGCCAATTTGTTTATGACTACGTTTGAGAGAAAATACATCTATACCTGTGAACAGTATAGTAAAGTTAAAGCCTGGTATAGGTATGTCGATGACGTCTTTGTTTTATGATCAGGCACGGAGGAAGACTTCCATCTGTTTGTGGAATATCTTAATGGTATCCACCCTCTTATTCAAATTACTGCCACCATCAACCGGGACGTCATACACTACCTGGATGTAGAGGTTAGAAGGCAATCTGAATGAGTAAGTACCACACTATATAAGAAGCCCATTGACCGGAACAACATTCTGCATTATAAAAGCCAACATGCTCCACAAATTTTCTATGGGATCCCTAAGGGGCAATTCATGCGGGATAGGAGGATTTGTTCCTCCGATGTATTATATAGAGAACAAGAAAGGGTACTAATAGAGAAGTTTGTAACAAGAGGGTACAAAAGAGAGCGATTAGAAGAAATTGCCAAGGATGTCCAACAAATGAGAAGAGAATCCTTGTTAAAAGGATCTATAAAAAAGACACAAACTAATTGGCTACTGTTCGTCAGTACATATGATGCACATAGTTCCTTTGTGCAGAAAACTATTGAAAAATATTGGTACATTTTGGCTAGAGATAGTAAATATGGTAAAATGTTTACACAAAGACCACATTTTGTCTATAAAAAAGGCCATACCATTGGCAACGTTGAAATTGGTGAAGATCCAAAATGTATCCACTCGTACGGGCACATATCCCTGCCTTAGTTGCATTAATTGTAACTCTATAATCAAAGGCACGTACATCTCCCATCCTACTCAGGGTTTTAAAATTACACTTAAGGGATTCTATACCTGCAATACTAAGTCAGTCATATATTTTTTTAAATGTCCCTGTGGGAAGGGATACGTAGTCAAACAATGTGGGGTATAAAAACGAGAATCACAGAGCATCTTTTCTAACTGCCGTTAGAAAAGATGGAAAAATGGAGGATCCTACTAAAAAGTAATATGGCGAGACCACTGTTGCCAAACATTTTCAGGAATTAGGCCACGGAGTAGCGGAGCTGCGGTGGTGCGTTCTAGAGGAGGTCAAATGTAGAGAAGGGGAAAGCTTGGAGAGAAAATTATTACAAAGGGAAGCAGCTTGGATTTTTCGGTTGAACACGCTAGTGCCTGCAGGGTTAAACGAAGAACTTAATCTCAGAGTATTTTTGTAAATAGCATTTGTATATAATGTTTGTATATATGCTTATAGTGTGGCTCTTATATGTTTTAATATGTTACTCATATATAACAATAGATGCACGGAAGGATGAGTATAGAAGGACGTTAGGAGGTGGAGAGTCCATGCGTGAGAAAGGGGAGGAGTCTCCCCGAAACATCGCACGCTCACCTCGGATCCCGCCTGTCTGTATACTCGCTCCACTACGCTGGCTCTGAGAACCTGGAGACCTTTGGAGCGTTACAAGCTGTATCCATGGATGTGGGACTTTGACAGGCTATAGTCTTTCTACAATATTCATGCAAGTAGCACGGTCGTGTGCACATGAGATGTTATATGTTTTAAAGAAACTATAATAAATGATCGTTTTATACCAGTAATTAAGCATCCCTGCAAATACCTTGCCACTGTCAGCATAATACTGCCAGTAATCCTATTAGTTTCTGCCTCTGGCACACAGGAAAAACAGACCTGTGGCCTTTCATCAGTCTGGCATGGCATAGCCTGGAAACCATAGTCACCATGCAGTCACATTGTGGGGGAATGGGTAGGATAGTGTAACAGATGTGTTAGGATTGGCTAATGGCTGAATGATACAGCCATCACCCACAGCAGATGGTGCAGGCAGAGCACCTGAGCCATGCCATTACTTTACCATACACTTCCGACACTTTGCAGGAACTATATGAATGTACAGAATAGGGTGGGAAGGGGTTAACACCTGACCACTAAAACAAAAACAAAAAATCAGTACATACAATGAGCACCAATATCTTAAGGTCACTTTGTAGGATTAACAAGATGAAAGAACTCAGAATGAGATGTATCTTGTTATGATGGGTCTTGCTAATTAGTGGTATGTAAATGAAAAACACAAGATATACATTGCCTCCAAAGTGGGAACATCTTATTATAATATCCTGTTTCAATAATTAATAGTGGATGTAAGGATCAATTAAAGATGGGCCTCCTTTAGAATATGCCAGTGCCCTCCAGGCTCATCTTCAAAAATATTTTCAAAAGCATAGAATATTCTGGTAAACTATTTGGGTGATTTGTGCTAAGCCAATGGCAAGGTTTCTTGTGTTTATTCTCAACCATCATAGCTTTAGCCATAAACCTTATAAAACAATTATTCTTTTCAGTTTTTTTGAGGCTTGTTTTAATTATGACTCCTATGCGGCATATTGATTCATGAATTTAATATTGTTGGATGAATCTGGTGTATCTGTACAGCAAAAACAAAATGTAAATTGTTCTTTATATCCATAATTATGATATTCTAGAACTTAAGAAACAATTGCATGATTTCTAGTTAAAGAATAAATAAAACAAGGCAATTGGGATTGCTAACGAAAAGAAGAAAATTGTAATTCACATTTTTATACCCTTAGTTTAGTGCACTGATTTCAATCACCCCACACAAGTATAGCTAGTCCTTTGCTCTGTCATATACATTAAATAGCTTAATCACAGAAAAATGGGACATTATTTATTCAAAAACACAAACACAAGGTCGTACTTACAGCTCAATGGCTGGACTATAGACTGAACCCAGTAGAAGGCAACACAAGCCCCAGTACCACATGGGAAAGATATAACAGGTGCAGATAACTAATGAGCAGGAGGTCACACACCTCTCCATTCGGGGAACAACTGAATGATAAAAAAAATTGCACCTTAAGCAGGTACACCAACATGCAAAAAGCCCAGGGACCTGTGTTGTCTCCTACTGGGTTCAGTATATAGTCCAGCCATTGAGCTCTAAGTATGGCCTTGTGGTTTTTTTTTTTGAGTAAATGATGTCCCATTTTTCTGTGACTTTTCTGTAAATGGTTAGTGTAGGGACTCACAAGGAACCTTGACGAGGTTTGCCAGCTTGTGTATAGTGGCCACTGTATCAATACCTCATATTTGATATTTTTCTAGTATGTCATTTTGTGCCCTAAATACTGGTGAGCAGAGGGTGTCATTATTTTGCACACCACCGAGATCTGTATAAATGTATGCTTTCTCTATATGCAATTATAATACCATGAACCACCCCCCTCCTACGTAAAAGGCATGTGATTGGTGGTCGTATCGATAGTTTTGCATTTGTGCAGTCCCCCCATGTATTAAAATGTGTTTTTTTTTTAATACTGATGTGAACTGGTACCTACTTAACGTGCAGTTTTTTATCATTCAGTTGTTCCCCTAGTGGAGGGGTGTGTGAGCTTTTGCTCATTAGTTATATACACCTGTTATATCTTTCCCATGTGGTACAGGGGCTTGTGTTGCCTCCTACTGGGTTCAGTCTTTAGTCCAGCAATTGAGCTGTAAGTATGGTCTTGTGGTTGTGTTTTTTACATTAAATAGCTTGCCTAACTTCTTTAAGAGGTGTTCCCACAATGCACCCGCAAGAGCAAGGTGTGTGGACAAAGCAAAACTTGGAGGCAGATATTGTATGTGTACCTTTGTTTTTATTTTTGCCAGCGCTGTATTTCAGTTGTGTTCCGTAAAAAAGTGGTTCTTGCATTTCAACTGGCAATCTTTTTTACAGAATACAAGTTCACTCCACATGGAGCATGAGGTGCGGAGTGTGGAAATACAGCAGCGGTCTAACAATACATCGGATATCGACAGTAGGCTGGCGGTGAGTTGTGCCAAACCTGATGCACAACTCCAAAAGGTTTGATTACCGTATATACTCGAGTATAAGTCGAGTTTTTCAGCACAAAAAATGTGCTTATACTCGAGTCACTGTTGGTGCTCGGGCGCCAGCAGGGACACTTCAGTTATATGTGACTCCTCAGGGAACGCATATAGCTGAATGCCGAGTACAGCGCACAGTGTCCAGACGCTGCGGTGGCCCGGGAACTGTCAGCGATCCATTCACCTATATGCGCCTCCTCCGGAGCACACACATATGAAGAGATACCACTGCGGAGCAGAGAGCGAGCGCTCCCTGCTCCGCAGTGGACTCCGGGCGGCCACAGACTAGCGGCTGTCCGGAGTTTCCGGCACAGGCAGTGTGTGTCATCACGCTGCATGCGCGGCTTGATGACATCACCCGCCTGTGAGTGAAGAGGGAGCAGAGCGGCCGGGAGGCGGAGCGGTGCGGGAACAAAGTGTTTGTTTTTTTATTTTTTTAAACTGCCTACAGCCTGCCCTATACCTGCCTATAGCCTGCCCTATACCTGCCTATAGCCTGCCCTATACCTGCCTACAGCCTGCCCTATACCTGCCTACAGCCTGCCCTATACCTGCCTACAGCCTGCCCTATACCTGCCTACAGCCTGCCATATACCTGCCTATAGCCTGCCATATACCTGCCTATAGCCTGCCATATACCTGCCTATGGGGCCATATACCTGCCTATTACCTGTGTATGGGGCCATATACCTGCCTATAATCTGCTTATGGGGGACATATAACTGCCTATTACATGCCTATGAGGCCATATACCTGACTATTGGGACATATACGTGCCTTTTGGGCCATATATCTGCCTATAACTGCCTATGGGGGACATTAAACTGCCTATGTAATTTTATTGGTATCCATTATTATTTTTAAAATTTACCAGTAGCTGCTGCATTTTCTACCCTAGGCTTATACTCGAGTCAATACGTTTTCCCGTTTTTTGGGGCAAAAGTAGGTGCCTCGGCTTATACTCGGGTCGGCTTATACTCGAGTATATACGATACCTATTAATTCTGTTCACTTTTAATAAGATCTACTATATTAGTATATTAATTAACTTCTACTAGTTCTGAATTACAGCCTGTATCATGCACAAGAGCTGCATTCACAATCCTGTAGGCTTCAGAACTGACATCACTGACATCGAACTGTTCTAGAAAAGTTAAGTTCTAGTAGAACTTCTCGAATTTTTAGAACTCGAACCGAATATTTTATGTTTGTTGGAGTAAAGTTCTAGTTCGACACGCCATTTTCAGTTTCGTTTTCAGCGGTTTTCTGCACTTTTGGCGGCCATCCAATCAGTGCAGAGCAGAGAGAACTGTCAAAAACGTCATCGCTGAGGTGTAGGGCTCTCATCGGCTGCTAAAATCACATGAGGATGTGATATATATTTCACTGTATTGCCTTGTGAATGCCATTTTCAGCTCACTCTCTGTACTGTACAGACTGCTCTTAGTTCGATAACATTTTCCTCTCCATTGACATCAATAGTTAGGGAGTTTGGTATTGCTGGCTGATCTTTTCACCCCCAAAATTTTAAATTTTTGGCGCAATTTGCGGCTGCAAAAATGACTAACCTCATTTTCATGGAATTTTTTATACGAGTGCTTGGTTTTGCTAAATTTACCCCAGTGCCCAAAAGTTAGTTTTTTGCATTTTTAGGGGTTTCAGTAATTGTAAAACACACCTCCCCAAAATCTCCTTTGTGAAAAAGGGGTTTTGGGCCCCCTCAAGGGGGACGGGGGCCCCGTTGCACCCCCAAACCCCCTTAGCACCCCCCCTGCTTGCAAGCTATCCTCATTTTTCAGTTACCCATTGAAAGGAATGAAGTATTTTAGCTCCAATTTTTTTCTGTCACTCTTAGAGAAATTTCTTCACTAATTGCTCCAGTATCCATTTATGGTAATTACAGCTTTCCTCATTTAAAAAAGGTATAAAAATTAACCACAACATCATTCCCTTTGACTTTAATGGGGTTCTGTTTAATAGAACCTAAACCGAACAACAAAATTTCGGTTCAAAAACAAAAAATTTTTACTGTCTCTCTACTACATTCCTTGCGGTTTAAAATGTACGTGTATAAAATTTGCACGAAAAGGGGTGAAATCCCCAGTGATAATCAGCTACATTTCTGCCTCATACTAGGCAAGAGATGGATCTGAACATCATTAATGCAGTTCTGGACCAGGGTGTAATGCAAAGTCAAAAGATAAATAAACATATATTTATAAAGTTACTTTGCTTTTTTAGATAATATATGTTGTTACTACAGGTTCGTGCAATAGTGTGATCAAGAAGATTGTACAGTCTCTGTGTACACACTAAGGGCACTGATTAAGGGCTTCACCTATTCTGGTGTCCTTTCCCAAAAAAAAAACGGGTGACCGTTCCTCGATGTATAAGCAGCCGCACTCCAAAATTAGGCGCAAATTGTGGCGCCCACAGCACTTTGTAATGCGCTGAAGATGTGGGGGCGTTCTGGGGGCCTTTTGTACCACAACTGTATGATTCTATGCATTTATGACTGGAGGACAGCAAAACTAGACGCATTACTGCTGGAACAGCCAGACCAAGTTACCAGTGGTTTACCTGAGCGTGAGTTGTTGTAGTTGGACTAGAACGCGCCAAATCTATGACAGTAGGATAGGTTCATACATTCTGGCGCATTCTGCACTACTTTAAAGCTATTTAGAATGCCTTATGCCCTAATCAGCCCCTGCGTCCTATACGTACTGAGCTATTTTTTTCTAAAAGTAATGCAGTAATGCTAGTTGTGAACATAAGATACCTAATGAAATACGCTTCTATCTATCTGAAACTGGAGGTAAAGTAAATCGCCTCTATAAAATATTGGAGGTAAAGTATAGCACCTCTATAGGAAATATTGGAGGTAAAGTAAACACAAAGACTTGTCTACAAAAGTTTTGCTCCCGGGATCCTTTTGTTTTTTTTCCTATATTGGGTGCATGGACAGCTCCCAAACCTTGTGAAGCCCTTTTCTTCCAGAAATATTTGTGGACCACATTCCAGGGGGTTTTCTTAAAAAATTATTCTTTATTTCATAACATTAAAAATCAGTTTCCATGGTTCCAAGAAAACGCAAGATTACAGTATACGCATTTCAAGCTTCCTACTTTTAATCATTGCTAGAATAAAACATCTCTATAAGGAAATATTGGAGGTAAAGAGGTAAAGTAAAACACAAAATACTGTTATAAAAGGTTTTTTTTTACCTGGGATATTTTTTGATTAAAATTTCCCATATATGTGGGGCATGGACAGTCCCAAAGGGCCCGGGGAAGCCCGTTGCTATCCAGAAATGTTTTTTGAAAACCGGGGTTTAGGAAATTTTTCTTAAAAAATTATTCTTTTTTTCAAACATTAAAATCATTTCCAGGGGGTGGCTTAGCAATTGCCAGTAAGGAGCACATGCAAGCTCTTCGGGGGTTCCCGCCTTTCCCGACCCTAACCTGCCTCATAAAGGGGGGACCAGCCAAAAACAGAGGCCCCAAAGGCACCCCGCGTTCCGGCTCACTCAGGAGGGCATGGGGTGTTCTTTCCTCCGGTAAAACCCCCCCTCCCCACTCCCCCGGCTCTCGGCCCCGCTGCCTCCCAAGATGGCCGACCCGCATGGCTCTTTCTCGGCTCCCGGACGGGGGGGCGTGCAGCAAGAGGACGCAATCATCCCCGCCCTCCCCGAAGTTCTGGGGTCCCCTCCAACACCCATCCCGACCTCTTTTGGGGGAAGGGGGACTCGGGCGTCCGACTGTCTCCCCCGGCGCCTGGGACCCAGTGGGAACGCTGCACCTGCGACCGGGGTGAGTTACCACATGGGGAGTGAGAGCCGCGCGCAGCCGGGCTGCGGCCACACAGAGAATTCCCCTGGTGTCTGCTTTCATTTTGACTTAGTGGGGATCGTTACCGCCCGAGGTTGGCATCTGCTTTTAATAGTCCAAATGGACGTACCCCCCCCCCTTTAAAAAACCCGGGGACATGTTTTACACCCAGTTGGGGGGGGGGCTCTGCTCTCGGGCCCCCGCTTCCAGCCCCTCCCGCAGGATCGGACCCCATGGATGTCCTCCAGTTTTAAGTGGCATCATACGGGGGGCGCTCTAGCCCCAGGGACCCCGGGGTCTTCATCTCCCACCCCAGAACCCACACCCACCTGCAGTGGGACCCCCAACTGGTCCATGGGGATCCTCAGGGATATGTCCCCCTCCAAAAATGGGGGCTTCACCAGGGGGCTCGCGCGTGCCGTGCCCAAACAGGCCCTGATGGCTGATCAACGGGCTGATCAACATGGGGCCCCCCCCCCCCCCAACCTTGTTCCCCCGGGTGCCCTTCTAATATAATACCCGGCTGACGCCTAAAGTGTACCCCGTTTTTTGGGCATCTTTTGCCACGCGCGCCCGGGATGCTTTCCTTTCGTAAACAGTTTCACCCGTTCGCTGAATGAAAAATAGGCCAGTGACATTAGCCGCCCCTGAAACAATATGCAGTCGCTCCCCTCAAAAGCCGACATCTCCATTTTGTCTACCGAGACGGGAATTCGCCCCCCTGCGTGTGACTATTTTCCCCTTGCATACAAAAGTAGACGATTTTGATCAACCCCCAAATCACAGCCCTTGCTCACTTGGTCGGTTACTGATGAGGTGGCGCACCATTGGGGTCAAAATTTGCCCTCCCAACAGCTTTGGGGATGAATTGAAAATACGCAGGGTAATAATCTACCTTCAGGGCCCCCCCGAATCTGCCCCTAATGCTGATTGTTCGCAGGGGCAGGGGTTTTCAAAAGGGACCCCTAAGGGGCGCCCCCCCTACACTCATATTGAACTGGACGGGCTCATAGAGCACTGAGACCTCCTAACCCTGATGACCCGAGACCGGGGGATTTGTATCCCGGGTTTCATTTTTTTGCCATAAAGGGAGGACTCATCTTCGAAGCTGGGCGCCGTAAGTCACTCCCCAACCGGGCGCTCCGTTAGGATCTTGCGGGGACTTATCCCCCTAAAGTACCCCCAGGGGCTTCCTGAAACCACTCCTGGATGTATAAAAGAAAAAAATTTCCCCCCCTTTTCATGGGGATACCCTTTGCACTGCTGCCCGGGTTGCCCAAAAAAACTTTGATGACCCCGGTCGGCAAAGGACATTTCACGGTGTTACAGACTCTCCAGATCAAAAACCTGCCCATTTCCAGATTGGCCCTTGGCTTTTTACCCTTTTTAAACCCACCCCGGGAAAAAGGGGAAGGGCTGCGCTTATCTCTACCCACCCCGCCACACCTCCCCCAGGGGGGCGGGGTGATTCACGAAAAAAGTCCGGGGGGGTCGCGGGGCCCCGGGGGCCCAGCGGCGTCTCCCCCTCAAATTTCTTCTGGGGACACTTTTTCGGAGGCTTCATGGAGGTGCCCTACCCAATGCCATCAAGTGGGACCCGTTAGGGGGAGAACTAGTCTCCTTGAAGGCTCTGTCGGACATTGTAGCCAAAAACAGTTTGGTCCCTAATGTCCGGTTTACGCTCTCTTGGGTGTTTATCAGGTTCCCCCCCTTTAAACTTGAAAAATTGCAGTTTGGTTTAAGCATGGTTAGTCTTGTTCGTTGTATTTTAGTAAGGACCAGGGGAGCCCCCCTGGGTTTCCCTGGGCCTTTTCCCACATTCCCCCAATGGGGGAAAACTCCTGCTCTGGGTTCACAAAAATTCGGGGATTCCTTTTCTTGAATATTTTGTTTAGTTAACGCGAGGACTTAGGCTCCTCTTTTGGGTTTTTTGTCTGTGTTTTGTTTGTGCGTGTGTGGTGGGGGGCCCACCTCCCCCCCCTTTTTTTTTTTTTTTCCCTCTTTTTCCCCTTTCTTCTCCCCCTCCTTCCCCCTCTCGCCCTCTCTTTTCCCCCCCCTTACTCTGCAGCGTGGTTCCGGAATTGGAAACTTGCTCCACTGGGCGGGGACTAAACCCCCCCTTTGATCCTTATAATGGATCTTCAAATGTTTCCCTTTTAAAAAAAAAAAAGGAAGGGCCAACACCCCGGAAAAAAGGCGCGGGTTTTCCCCCAGTTTCATGCCCCAGGGTCCAAATTGTACTTCCCCAAGAGACCCATTTTAAGTGGGACCGCCCTAATATCAAGAGTAAATATTTACCTCGTGGCACCCTTCCAAAAAATTTTGTGGTCCAGGTCCGGGGGAGTTCCCATAGCGACCCATTCGGCCCCTGACCTCGGGTTGTCATGCACTATCGCCCCGGGGGGCCGCTATCTCTTTTTAGTCCTTTCCCATCAATGGAAAACTGTTTCCCATTATAATGTTATGCCCCGAAAACAGGCCAGGCGGGTTTCTTTGAAATTTATTGACACCTTTTTCCCTTTTGGTTCAGGGGATTTTATATTTTGTTGTGATTTTAATGTTACGTAGACCCCACCTGGATAACTCCCGGGAAATCAGCTTTGCATATTCAGCCTTTAAAAAAGGTGAAAAGTCCTCCCTACCCCGCTTGTGATCCCCTGGGGATTGCCCCCCTCTGATAGGGACTATCTTCTTTCTCCTCCCCCGGTCCTTAGCTTTAGACATTAAGGTCCAGCGCTCTGCCTTACCTTGGAGGTGTCCCTCCTTTGGGGAATACCTTTGGGGGTCTGCCCACGCTCCAGTTTTTTGCAGTTGCGCCCCCTGCCACGCGTGAGAAGGTCGGGAAATTTGGGAAATTTAAAATGACCCTTTCTTCGGGAACCGGTAGTGTCATGATATCGAAAAATCATTTTTCCAATTCCTGTCTTTCATACCTCTGACCCCCCTTCTAGGACTAACCCGTGGGAGGCCCTTAAGGGTGCTCTGTGGCATTCCATTAAACAGGCTCAGGCTTAAAAAGATAGAGGGCTGCCTCCCCCAAAAAGCTCTTCTAAAGGGCCTACCTAGAGGCAGTGCTAAAGGGCCCCTCTCCCCTTAGTCTTCGGGGAATTTCTACGGCCGTCTGGGGTTCGCGCCTTCTGGGGAAAATCCGGGGTCTTTTATACAAAGTTGCCGCAGTTATTTTATGAAAAACGGGAACAATTGCGGGCGGATGTTGGGCCCGGCAGTCCGTCCCAGATGGCCCAAACCCATATCCCAGTATCAAACCACTTCGAATCCCTGGATCATCGCATTGAAGAAAAATTCTCAAACTTTCCTGCTTCTACCCAAATTGTTAACCTTCCTCCCCCTCCCCCCCACCAACCCGGGGGTGTTTCCCTCATCCGTCCTTAGCTGCTGGATCCCCGCTTCAGTTGCAGAGGTATTGGAGGAACCCTTTCTTTGATGGAGTTGCGTCGGTCTTAAGGATCTTTCCCGGGGGGAAAAACCCCGGGCCGGATGGCTTCACGGGACATTCTTTAAAAAACCTTTCGGGATCATCAGCCCGGTGCTTTGGAGCCTTCAACTCCCTCAAGCTGACACCCCTTCCCTGCCCCGATTCGCTGGCACATGTTGCATTTTCCCCAAACTGGGAAGGCCCCCAAAGCTGTGGCAGTTAAGTCCCATCCCGTTTTAAAAAATGGATCTGAAAAATCTATGCAAAAACTGTTAGCCAATAGAATTAATCCTTCCTAAACCGATAATTCACCCAGACCAGGGGGCTTTGTCCCGGCAGGGAGGCGGGCCCATAACAGCTTAAAAAACTGATATTATCCTCATGCACTCCCAAAGGATCCCTCTGTTGGGATTTGGATGCAGAGAGGGTTCGACCGTATTTCGTGGCCTTCTCTGCACTAGACCCCAGCCACTTGGGTCTTGGCCCCCAATTTCTTAGCTAAGATTGCTGCACTGTATCCCCGCCCATGCTCGTCTCAAAATCAATGGGGCCCCGTCGCTTTCCCTTTTAATCTCAAAAGGGACGAGCGGGTTGTCCCTTATCCCCTTGTTATACGTCTTGGTGAGGAGAGTTGATGCGGTATCAGATCTAACCCTGAATCAAAGGGGTTCAAAATTGGGGGCCCGGGGTAAAATCTCGGCTTTTCGATAACCTTTTTGGGTTTCATCAAAAACCCTCACTCTCCCTCCCGCTCTGTGGGGCCCTAATCAGAAATTTGGGATGGGCAAACTTTAAAATCAAAGTTTCCAAAAACTGAGGGCCTTGGGGTCGGAAAATTTTACCCAAGATCAGGCTTCCATACAGCTAATTTTCCTTTCAATGGCCCCTGGGGTATTTCATATCTGGGGGGGGCATTTTCTGGACTTGTCGGGCTTTTTGCTAACAATTTCCTTTCCCCTTTTTTGAGTAAAACCAAAAGGGACCAGGTTGTGCAGAAAAGGGAATGTCCCCGGGTTTGGGAGAATAACCCCTTAAAAATGTCTGTCCCGCCAAAATTCCCCATACTCTTTCAAATCTTCCCATTCTTCCCGCACAGTTTTGAAACCTTCAAAATGTTTTTACCTTTTGTGTGGTCCGCACGGAGACCACGGATAGCTACATCTTAACATGGTCTAAGGTATGGGGGGACGGGACTGCCCCACGAAAAAATTTTTTACCTGGCCTCGCCCATTCAGGTTCCTGGCGCTGGAAAACGGTTTGGGGGTGGAACTTTGGGTCAACTTAGTGGGACCCTTTGTTCTTCCACTGTGGCGGTTCTCCCCGGACCTGGACCCCTCCCCGGGTAAGGGTTTTTCCCCCTTTCTGGTGGGGCAGACCATGTTTCCGTCCTCACTCCCACAGGAACTCCCCCTTCCGTAGTCGGGGGGTCCTTTTTTCCTATTACAGACAACCCTGGCTTCCTCCCGGGGGCTCACCACAGGAGTTCTTGGGTGGAACAAGAGATCGCCCCCCCTCTCTACCAGGGGGCTTCAAGGGAAAATTGCGACCTCTTGGGGACATCCTTGGAGAGACCCCTCCCTGCAGCTGCACATTTCAATTCTCATTGCTCATTTTTTTTACAAAATTAAGTCCGATGTCATTTGACTAGGGCCCCTTACGGGCTTTTGGTCAAAGGTGGTGTCGGCTGCAAAATTGAGGGACTCCCTACATTCTAATAAAATTTTTCCTAGGCCGGGGTGGGTACCCCCCCTTGTTTTGCCTTAAAAGGGGGGGAAAAATTGGGTCTTTCCTTTTCTCCCGCCCAAAGAGAGCAGTTTCCAGATGACCCAAAAAGAGCAAAGGTTGCTCCCAAACATCAGGGCCTTTAAAAAATTTTTTCCCCGGGGGTACGGGGCTTGTAGTTTTGCATGAACTTCCCCACATCGGATCTGTGCTGGAGATGGGAAAGGGAAAAAGGGGGCCCTGGCCCATTAAGGTGGGGGTACCTGTGCTGCGGAGCTTCGGATCTCGGGCCCGGAGGTGATTGAGGAATCACTGGGTTCATCCCAAAAACTCCGGGGGCCTGCTGCTCTTCTGATCCCCTCTCTATATAAATTCAAAAGATTCTTTTAAAGCACCTGCTTAGGCTGCCAAAAATGGATCCCACGCAAATGGAAATAGACTGTCCCACCGTCCTGGATGATGGTTTGCGGAGTTGGGTTGTGGACGGGGGGGGAGTGATTTCCCGACCCCCGTAAAAAAAGGATAAAATTCCCCTAAGATCTGGTTCATTGGCCTCTTTCTAAACTCCCCCTTTTTCTTTCAATTACTTTAAAGGCTCGATGTGGTAGGTGAGCCGTTCCTCTTTTTTTCCCCCCCCCTTCCCCCCCCTTTCCCCCCTCCTCTTTTCTCTCTCCCCCCCTGCTCCTTTTTACTTTTGTTTTTGATGATGGGTGTATTGTGGAAGTTATAGTTTCTCTCATGTTTTATGTTTTTGTTTTTTCTAGCTTGCCACGCAACTCGAAAGGGTTTTTTCCCTTTTTGCCCAACCGTGGGGGCACTTACAGTTCCCTCTTATTGTATTGGTTCTACTTGCTATTTCATGTTGGGAAGGGCATTTTACTTCAATGTGTAGCTCCTAACAAGGGTTCTCGTTTTACGTTGATCGATTCATTGCTGCCTCGAGAACGCTCATCCTGATTTAGTATTATTGTGGCTATATACCTCTTTAACATCATTTATCACTCATATGTCCCTTTCTGCAAATGTCTGCTTATTTGACTCACTGTTTTATTCATCAATAAAAATTTTCTTGAATATGAAAAAAAAAAAACAGTTTCCATGGTTCCAATAAAACGCAAGATTACAGTATACGCGTTTCAAGCTTCCTACTTTTAATCATTGCTATAAGGAAATATTGGAGGTATAGTAAAACACCCCTATAGGGAATATGACTCCGTACAAAACAAAGATGTGATATGAAAAAAAAAAACTTTGAGATTCTTAGTTCACATGTTTTGATCAAAAAATGCTTAAGCCACCCCCGGCTACCAACGGGATCTCAAGGCGGATGGTCCTACTCTATCTTTACCTCTCACTTGAGTCAAATTCAGACTTCTCATTTGGGTCAACAGACCTCCATTATCCAGAGAGAAAAATAAAAAAGGCACCAACCTTACAAGCATACTGTCTCAAAACTTAAGTAAAATAATAAACAGTACAACAGTGGATTCTCAATACAGCAAGACACAGTCTCATAGACTGCACTTTCTGCCCGGTGCCTTAAAAGCTCATTCATTTTGCTTGTCATCAGATAAGAAGTGTTTCACGCAAGCGCGGCCTGTCAGCTCCTGGGTCGTGTCTAGTGGAAGCTTTCAGGTAACTAAGGGGGATTGAGAAATGCTGTAGCTCTCAGAGTCTTCACTTTTTGTAATCACATATATTTAGAAAAGTGATTAAATACCAATTTTGGAGGTTCCCACGTCAACATTACATGGTGGCAAAACCCCTTTAAGCATTTTTTGATCAAAACATGTGAACTAAGAATCTCAAAGTTTTTTTCGTGTATTGTTGATAGCATAAATGCTTCTTTAGAGGTTTCCATGAACGTGTCTAAGACGCAAGGTCTTATGGAAGGCTGGTGGTTTGTACTTAAATTACTTTTGTTGCTTGAGGACTGGTAAGAAAAGTTTATTGAATTTACAAAAGCTAATTATTCACTTTCCTGCTTCTTTATTGCTTCCAAGACTGTGTTGTCTGACTCTATTTCCTTCCTTCTTTTCTCACATTATGGTTAACAGTTACAAGCACATTGTAACCATTATATTAATCTGAGTCTATCCTTTGACTGATATCCTTTGAGTGAGAAAGCATTTTGATAGAAGAAGGAGGTTTTGGTGCAGTAGGAAAGCTTGGAATCTTAGGATCCAAGCCAAACATGGCACAAAAAGCCAAAGAGTTGCCAAAACTGAATCACCGCCTAAATTGACAAAAGGCAATATAGGATAATGTTGATATAGTAAGATCACAGTAAAATATATGAATCCATCTACACAAAAGAATGACATAGTAACAGCTGAACTTCTAAACTAAGGGTATGAATTGACAGAATAGAATACCGTAATTGGTGGAGAGGGGGGGGGGGTCAATAATGCTGCTAATGATATGTATGTAATCACAGATCAATGATTACTGGGTTCTGCAATGATAATGTACATGTTCAGCAGCAATATCTTACTGTATTTTGTATAGGCTAGAAGTTACCTCGGTGAAGTGGCCATGGGAGGTGTTTTGGCAGCAGTTGAATATAGGCCCTAGTGCATGCTGGGCACATATTCCCCTCTTCTTCATATACATTGAAAATGGCAAACGGTAAACGAGGGCCCGGTTTCTAGATTTGGATCGGGGTCCATGAGCTTCTGCCTCTTTGTCCCCTATAACATGGACATATATGGATTAAATAATTAAAATATAACAGGTATATATTATCTGCTGGCACAGTGTGTGATACATTGTGTGGGCACATGACTTACATGTGCAGAAAATATGTGTAGAGTGTATAGGTCTAATAGCCATTGTTACACAACTATGGAAGAAGTGGTAATCATACCTACCCTGTTTCCCCAAAAATAAGACAGAGTATTATATTAATTTTTGCTCCTAAAGATGTGCTACGTCTTATTTTCAGGGGATGTCTTATTTTTCCATGAATACATTATAGCATGCTATACTAGTGTGTGTGTATTTATATCTTAAAGTTTAGAGTCACAAACCATAGGATATATATGTAAAGGACATTTTATGGCAGCTGCAGTGACTTATCTCAAAGGATGGCAAATGTGACATGCTGGGACCTGTGGAAATAGAAGTCCCAGCATGTCCCATCAGCCATCCTGTGAGATGTGTGTTTGTCAGTATCACTGCTCTCTTCTCCCCCCTCCTCCCTCTGTTACTTACATCTACTTTCTGTCTACTCTCCTGGGATATTCGGGACCTTTGGTGACATCACAGTCACATGACCTCCCTGCACAGGTCCTTCAACCCTCTAATCCTTTCCACTCGGTCTTATTTTCGGGGGGGTGCCTTATATTAGGGAATTCAACAAAATCTCTGCTATGTCTTACTTTCGGGGGTGTCTTATTTTCGGGGAAACACGGTACTAACTCCAACAGGGGGTCTGAAAACCACAAACAAAAGGGGAAAATATGGTAAAACACCTTTGACAGTGGAATATGGCTCCCATTAGCAATATAATGGTCAAGCGTTCTACTTTTAAAAGTAGACCATTTTGGTCAAATCAGTGAATTTTTTACTTTTTTCTTAAGTTACATAAACATAGCACAAAATGCTTAATGATGATAATTTCCATAGAGGAAACAGAAGCTTGATGGTTGTAGTTCACAAAGGGAATGTGTCATCAAAAAATGAGTCATTGTTTAAGTCCTGTTTTTATGTTAAACACATTTTTTAGGAATTTTTTGATTTTTTTTTTTAATTTTTCCGATTTCTTTCAATATTTTTTAATAATTCTTAAGTCTTGCAGTTTTCATTGTGGCCACTAGGCCTTGTTTGCACTGCTTTAGCAGCAGTCAGAGAGATGCTTTACAGCAGCTACATGCACATAGGAAACTGAAGACTGACTTCCATAGGAGAGTTTTCTAGTCATGCTCTGTGACCTGGAAAGAAGTCACTGTGCAGAGAGGTGGAAGGGTGAACTGTGACTATCTCCTCTTGTGACTGGTGGATCCTGTGTTATCTATTCACACTGGTGTCTCCTTTCAGTTTGACCCACTTTGTGCTGATAATGAGCAGACAACTAAGAATCTTTCTCTACAGAACAGGAAGTGTTAGACTATTATTAGGCCTAGTGGACACAGTGAAAATGACAGAACTTAAGAATTATTAAAAAATATTGAAAGTGATATGGAAAATTAAAAAATAAAAATAACCAAAAATTCTTAAAAAATGTGTTTAACATAAAAACGTGAGTTAAACAATAAGTCATTTTTGATGACACATTCCCTTTAAGGTGGCCCTAACACTTCAATGTTTCAGAATATAAAATCAATTCTCTTGAACAGAATGAATATAAATCTTACTCATAGATCACTGTTGGTTTCATAGAGACTTCAGGCCAATGCTAATCAACTACAGACTTCTGGACAGTCATAGTAGTATGATGTCCACACCAAACTTGTAGGAGGAAAGCTACTAGGCGCTAAGATGCTGGTCTCGTTCTGGGGCCAAGCTGTAGTTGCCATCTTAGACTTACTGCTGTATATAGTCTGTATCTCTGATAAAGTGCATTGAGAGAGCGCAAGAGACGTGTAGGATTTTATCAAGTATATTTTATATACTGTATCTTTTTATCTAACATGACAACAAACTGACATATACTTACATAAACTTACAACACGGGTGTCATGGTTTACTGGGGCATAGCATAATTTTCTTAAATCTACTAATTTTGTTAGTAGTTTTCCTTCTACAATTTTGGTGTGGAAAAATATTACTGGATATCCTGATCCGTACTATACTGTATGTGGCGGGGCTTCCGTGTGTCGGAAAGGTGGCGACTTTGATGCGATTCCTGCATAAAGCTTTTAAATGAGTTGTACCATTATAGTGTAACTCAGTCAGGTGAGCAGTGTAAAGTTGTGAATATGTAATTAACTTATTATTATTATTTTAAAGGGGTTGTCTCACTACATCGATGCATCGTACCTCAGTCCTGTTTTCTTGCTTTCCGTTTTGAATTCAGTATTTACTGGCTACTACTGGCCTGCAGTGACGAGCTGCTGATGACACCAGGTCTGTAGCTACAGTGACCTGAGGAGCTGATGCAGCCCATACAAGAGGGGATATCTAGAATAGGTAGGACACTGTTAATTTACATATATTGCAAAGTGACTTGTTTATGCAAGATGTTTAACATAAAAAGCAGTCTTTGTAGTGACACAATCTCTTTAAGGCATGAAGTGTTTGCCCTTGTATCTTTCCTTCTGTTTTTTCTGCAGCACATTTTATAAGTGTGTATATAAAAGTAAAAGACCTTTGGACAGTGACTTGATGATATTTCTAAATAACCCTGCCCATGTAGTGCCCCAGAATAACTGTACTTTGGACTGTGGACATTCCACCTATTGCTGCTGTGCAGAGCCATTAACACTTTGCTATGTTGGTACCATGATTTATACACTTCTGTACTTTTTTATATTGTTGAACTGAGCTTGAATTGTTTATAAGATGTTCTATTTATTTGCACTGTGGTAAGGGTTAACACATAGCCAGCTAATACTGAGAGACTCCAAGACCTGCCATCTATGGAATGAGAAGTTGCTAACTTTCCATTTTGCTAAAAGATGCACAGTTGAGTTTTGGAGGGAAAGTCTCAGACCGTGTCCTTTGCACCATCTGGAAAAGATGTTGAGTCAATCTCATAGGTCAGAATAGAAACTCTATACAAATGTATGAGAGACTGAAATTGTGTGCTTCTCCACTCCACCCTTCCCATTAGAAGATTCTAGATTATCTAGAAACTGTATAAAGGGTTAGCACTCAGAGCCCTTAGTGGTCCTGCAGATAGAGATCAGTGGTTAGCAGAACTCTGCCAGACTGCCTGTGTGACCAGAAAATGATTCTGAAGATACCAAGCCAGAGATCCTGGGTCACAAGCCCTTGGACAAGGAATCCAGCCAGACGACTGAGCCACAGACCCTGGGACATGAGTGCTTTAGTCAGCCTTTTGAGAGAGAGAGAGAGAGAGAGAGAGAGAGAGGGACAGCTAGCCCAGGCCTTTCCTCAGCACAGAACCTTTGTCTACCAGGGAGGAGACTGGAGTAGCCACTCAGCGTCCTTCCTGTATTAGGTTGCACTTGAGTTCCTCCACTAAAGAAGTGCATTGGTTTACTGCAGACCCCTGACTCTTTGGACTTATTTCCCATTAGGATGCACTATGCCTTACCAACCCTTCCAGAGAGCAGGAACTCTTGGTGGCACCTCGACGGTGTCCGGGAAATCCAGTGCACAGTTCGGATCACCCCAAACCCAGGCACTGCAATTTGGTGTCACAAACAAGAACCGGTCAAATGCCATTGGCGTAAGTCATAGTGGGATCAGCTACATAAGAGCATCTGCAAATGTGTTTATTTGTAGAGTTTGCTGAGAACAATTGTTAGTGAAACTGTATCCTGCAAAACTAGCTAGAGAATTACTAGTGGAGTGTATTTCTGCCTCAGCTATAACCATTCAGGAGGCCTGACTAAAGTCAGACAATTCTCAGCTTGATGATTCTAGACATGACAATGAATAATCATTCTGCCTGTTTCAGGGACACCACAGTTAAAGTAGGGGAGAGTGTAGTGCCCCAGAACAAGGGTATTTTGGACTGTGGACATTCACCCAATTGCTGCTGTGTAGAGCCATCAACACCTTGCTATCTTGGTACCATGGTTTCTGCTTTTACGTACTTCTTTACAGTTTTATGTTGTTAAATTGTTAATTATAAGATGTTTTGTTTTTTGCATTATCATCTGCATATCATCTTGCTTGGCAATATCCAGCTAATCATTATATATTGATAACCTACTAGATGACCAGCTCTCACCCAAGCCCACTCTTGTTCTACAATAACAACAAGCCCTAGGTGTGACAGCTTTCACAGATCTACTGGACACAACACATGCACTGCTCCTCTCTGCCCTCCTATCAGTGTTATGGCTGGGGTTGCCATTTAGCTGGTCCACCATCGGCCCAGTCCATATTTCTACCAGAAGGCCAGTGTCAGTACTACATTTCTACCAGTCCTGTAGACGCTTGAGAAAGGGGAAGTACATCCCCCGAAATGTCGCACGGTGTGCGTTACGTTCCGCCCGGTATCTGAAGTCTCCAGCATACACAACACTGGGAGCAGCAATGGATTAATTCCGAACGGCTGGACAAATGCCACAACAATTCTTGAGTATACAACGATTTATTATACTACATGGATATATCATTTGTCGAGAAGTGTTAAAGTTTTTGCACAAAAATATCATGAATTAAAAAATTGAAGTGAATGATTATGCCGTACCTGATTTTTTGGATATAGTGAGTTTTTAGAGACAGGAAGTATCTCTCGATTGGTCGGCGTGGTGCTCAAAGTGAAGGAGTCATTTAAAGTGGTTGTTGTATTTCAAAGGCAGCAACCTATACCATTGTGTAGATCTACACAATGGTATAGATATTTACATTGTATATACAAAGCAACATCAATAAAAAAAAGAAAAGTAGTCCTTTTCAAACAACTGAGCAGCCACTCAGAAAATCAAACTGTTTTGGAAGTTAAACAGGTACTATCTTAACCTGAAAAGGGAGTACATGTTAACTCTCTTATACATCCTTGTCAATTTTATGCTTTATGTATAACAGTGGAGTACCAATCACATGGGAGCTATCTAACTAATACAAGCTAAAGTACAAGTTAAAGAAGACCTGTGGCCATTTCCAATATGTCTTTTTTTATTAAAGGGGTTTTTCCACAATCTTACTTCATACCTTCTGCATCCAGTTCTTCAGCTCTGTGTACTCAGAAGGGGGTGTGTGTAATTTGTTTGAATTGCATATCATGTGACCCAGCAGAATGACATCACCAGGCCTTTCCTTCCTCTAGTGAGTATAGAATTGTAAGTAGCTACACTGTAGCTCAGAAGTAACATTTTTGCTTTACAGCACAAGGGTCCTTGGTTCAAATCCCTTCAGGAACTTAACCTGTGGATTTTTTTTCCTCTTTATCAATGCATATACCTCATTGAGGTTTCTTTTTTTTATTTGCACTGTTTGACTTATTACTAACTAGTCCAAAGGACAGGAGTAGAATGACAGCACCTGGGTTTGAACACTCAGTAGCTACCTGAGAAGAGAGGTGATGTCTGAGCATGTGCAACCAGGACTGAGAAGCTCACAGCCCTGGTCGTATCCCCTGGAGATGAGCTGTAAACAATGGATCACTAAAGGAGCAGCTAAAAAAAAAACGGTGGAGAATTTTTAATAATGATGAATAGTGAAAATGTTTTATTATTTAATTTTCAAACTTCCCAAGTCAATTTTACTTTGTTGCAAAACCTCTTTAAATATGTGTGTTCCTTTTAAAATGAAAACTTTGGTGCATCTTTTCTTACAACTCTGTGTTGTGCTGTTCCTCTGCCATTCTTTTTAGAAATCCATTACTGAATTTGTCAGCTGGGAGGTGCCAACTGGGACACACCACTTTTAAAACTGAGCCTCTGACTGATTGAATAATACATTTCTAGAAGTCATGACAGAGAAACAGCACAACACAGATAGGAGAAGGTGCTCCAGAATTGTTATAGCCCTGGTTACACAAGGATTTACTAAAACAGACATATCAGATCCTACTTTGATTGGTTCTTGTTTATTTTTGCTTGCTTCTTGTTTTATTTGCTGTATTGTATGTAAATTTGAATAACGTTGATACATAAATAATTCTGATGCATGTAAACTTCCAGCCAAGATTTAGTAAAATAGAAAAATAAGTACATTGTAAAAAAGCAACCATTAATGTAAATGACTCTGGATATCAGAAGTCACATCTGCTTCCCTGTTGGTTCTTAATATCCAGATAATTTACATGAAGTGGCCCATTATCCACTATGCATTAATACATTCTAAGCAAGGCATTAGACAAATAACGTGTCATTCTATCCCTTGGTTAGCCTTGGAGAGATTGTATAACGCAGAGCTCCTGGCATATGGAGTGCTACACAACTATTCACAGTGGGAGAATCTCCATAAAGCAAGCAATCACTCCATCCCCTTTCTGTAGTAACAGAAGCCACATTGAAATGCTGGTGTAATAATTAGGATGAGCAGCTTGATAAATGTGAGACTGTAGAACAAGCAGCATCTATTCTATCGAGTTACAACTACAGTCTGGTCCCTTGTATAATTAGTTCCTGTGTGATTTCAAATGCTGAGGCACAAAATGCCAATGTACTCTTGTTCAATGTCATACTCTATTAGGAGACAGCCATTCCAATTGCACATATTGTTTAGATTAGGTAATACTGGAGCCGGGAAAACAAAATTTCCGAAATTTAGACGTTGTTCCAGAGCCTGGGTAAGAATCTAAGAATGCTGTGTGCACAATTTTCTAGCTCTTATTAAAACAAGAAGTCACATTTATTTACATTTATAAACTAGTTATGCTCGGATTATCCAACTAACATTCAGTAACTTAAAGAGGACCTATACCCTTCAGAGAAACATCATGAAGAAGACTGAAATACAAACAAGTTCTCAAATATCCTTCAATAGGAAAATCAAAGCATTTCATCTGTAATTCTGTTTTTAAAAAAAAGCGGTGGCCCTTTAAGTCAGGCCAAGTCAGCACATGACAGCTGAGGGATCACTATGTTCACAGTTGTATCAAATCTCCTTCTTCTGAGCTGGGAGAGCCCACTGTGCATGGGGGAGCATGTAAGTCTCCATCATGTGCACACCAACAGCAGTGTGCTATAGATGCCT
Source organism: Phyllomedusa bahiana (assembly GCA_025379985.1). Classification (NCBI taxonomy): domain Eukaryota; kingdom Metazoa; phylum Chordata; class Amphibia; order Anura; family Hylidae; genus Phyllomedusa; species Phyllomedusa bahiana. The sequence continues at coordinate 40,313 of JAODAL010006004.1, read as the reverse complement.
GTTTTCTATGGATAAGGAGGCTGAAGCAACAGGTAAACTCTGTCACACTATGTCCTCAGTGTGCTGTGCCTGTTGTACTGTATGTAGTGAGAGACTCAGATTACCCTGTACAAGCAGCTATGCCCTCAGCTCCCCCTGCACAGTTGGTATCTCCCAACAGAATAATAAGATTCTCCTGAGTTAAAAAGTGAAAGTGAAACCTGTTCCCCTGTAAAAATGAGGGAAATCCTCTGATTTGTAAATTATATGTATTTGAGAAAAGTCTTATAATTTCATCTACTATCAATGTTTGTGTGGAGGTGATAGGTGCTCTTTAAGCTTCTAACTAATTCTATTAAGTCATCACAAAATTGAGGTGAGAAATATTAAATGCACAGAAACAAGAGGACCAAAGTCACACGTGACTACTGATCCAGTGCCTGCGGACCAGATTTGGCTGTGGTAGTTAACTGGTTATACAAAGGCACTTATCTTTATTTAGTAACAATAAAGAGATATTGTTCAGTCACTATGTGGTGGTAATTTGTGGTCATGTTCTGGTGGTATAATTGGGTCCTTATGTTTAAGTGTAATTGGTAATGTTGGTCTTGGTGTAGTGGGATTTGTTTGGTAGCAGCATGATGGTGATATCTATGGTGAGGTATTTGCTCCTCGTATTTTCTAGGAAATTCATGACTATTTTTACCTAGTTACATAGTACAGTTGAAAAAAGACATATGTACATCAAGTTCAACCAAAGGTGGGGAAAGATGTGAATGAAGGGAGGGGTATAGTGAATTTTTTAAACTTAGTTTCCCCTATTTATAAAGATTTTGGAACCTATAAGGTAAAAACCAATCTTCCCTTGAGGAAGAAATCGTTCCTGATTCGAAATTTGCACCAGACTGGATCCAGATGTTTAATACGGATACATAAGTATTAATATTATTTAGTAGTAAGCAGTTGTCTAAGCCTTTCTTGGAACCCTCAACTGTTCCTGCTGTGACCAGCTCCTCAGGCGGCTATTCCACAGATTCACAGTTCTCTTGGTAAAGGAAGCTTTTCTCTTCTGAAGATTGAATACTTTTTTCTCCAGATGAAGGGAATGTCCCCTTGTCTTTTGAGGGGGTTATACACAAAATATCTTTTCACCATACTTTGTGTAGGGGTCATTTATTTACTTATATAAATGAATCATGTCACCGTGTAGCAGTCCTTTCTCAAGACTAAATACAATACTCACACAAAGTTAGGGATATTTGGCTTTTAGTTGAAATAGATAAACATAACATTTCTTGAATTTTTTAAAATAAACTAAATAAGACCAACTCTTAATTTTAGAATGTACATGTCCAACTGTTCAGTGTTTCAGTACTTTTTGCACAACTTGCTGATCTCTAACAAGGAGCTTAATGACAAAATTCAAAACAGGTGTTTGATCCCTGAATAGGCCAATAAATTTAGGGGATCAATTTGAATTCACATATTGATATAATGAAACCAAGACAACACCTTACAATTGATTAACATTATCTCGTCATTGCGAGGGTTCAAGCAGGATGTTCTCAGACGGAAGTGGCCACTGAGCTTAGAGTGTCACAGAGTGTCATCAGCAGGTTGCAACAGAGATACAGAGAGACTGGAAGAGTCACAGAAAGGCAAAGAAGTGGATGTCCTTTGGCTCCATCACACACTGATGACTGCTTCATTGTAACCAATGTCCTGCAGAACCGGATGATGAATGCTGCAAAACTCCAAGCAAGTTTAAGGGAGGTGAGAGGAAACCATATATCCACATTGAACCTCATTTGCTGAGTGGATGTCCAAACACTCAGTGTGTCAAGGTCTGCTTGTAATTTATGAACATTATCCATATATTGCACTACACTACATAGCTTGATATCCTCTGAAAAAAGAGAAACATTTCTATAAATCCTCTCCCCTTAATCATTAATGAATACATTTAATAAAAGTGGAGCTAATACTGAGCCTTGGGGTCACCACTTACAACCAGGGACCATTCGGAGTAGGAATAATTTACCACCACACTTTGAGAATGATCCGATGGCCAGTTTTTAATGCAATTACACACTCTTATTTCTAACCCTATAGATGCTTATGAGAGACAGTGTCAAACGCCTTTGCAAAGTCTAAAACACTTTAACCACAGCCAACCCGCTATCCAGTCTTTTACTCACCTCTTCATAAAAACCAATCAGGTTGGTCTGACAACTTCTGTCCTTAGTAAAACCATGCTGGCAATCACAATCATAATTTATATCCAGCCACATAATCCTGTATGTAGTACATTATGAGCCCCTCAAACAGTTTACCCACAATAGATGTTAAACTTACTGGTCTATAATTACCTGGGCAAGACCTAGAGCCCTTTCTGAAGTTGGGAACCAAATTTGCCTTGCACCAGTCTCCTGGCACTACACCAGTCACCAGAGAATCTCTAAATATCATATATAGAGGCTCTTTAAGAACTCTTCTGTAAGCCATCTGGGCCTGGAGCTTTGTTCGTATTCACTTTATTTAACTTGGCTTGGACCATTTCTACACTGAGCCAGTTAATTATAGCAGATGATGTATTAACAGTACTGGCACCACCTACATCTGCACTTGGCCCACCCCCATCAGCTCTAGTACTGCACCTATTAGTACTGACAACACCTACATCCACACTGGGCCCGCCCCCATAAGCTCTAGTACCACCTCCATCCACACTGGGCCAGTGCCCATCAGCTCTGGCACCTCCTATCTCCGCACTGGGCCCACCCCTATCAGTTCTGGCACTTCCCCTATTAGTACTGACACCACCTGCATCCGCACAGGGCCCGCCCACTTCATCACCGACCCCGCCCACATCAGCTACTTTCTCCTTGTTAGTATATACAGAGCTGAAGAACCTTTTTAGTACCTCTGCCTTCTCCTTATCCCCAGTGAACGGCTCCCCATTACTTTTATTTAAGGGTCCCACATGCTCTGAGTTTGTTTTTTTGGTATTTATATGTTTAAAGAACTTCTTGGGGTTTGTTTTTCTGTCCTTGGCCACCTGCCTTTCATTTTGTATTTTAGCTGATTTTATTACCTTTTTGCAGATTTTATTAAGCTCATTATAATTGTCAAAAGCTGAGGCCAAGCCCTCTGACTTCTATTCTCTAAATGCCTTTTTTTATTATTTATTGCCCTTTTAACTGAAGGTAGAAGCCATGTTGGATTTCATTTTATACTTGTTACCTATAGGAATACATTTTGCTATATATTTCCCCAAAGTATATTTAAAGCTGTCCCCTTTGGCTCCCATATCAGTATTTGATAATAGCAACTCCCAGTCTATGTCCTGTAGTGCGGCTCACAATAAGGGGAAATTGGCCTTTTTAAAATTAGGGCCACATGTATGAAACCAGACTAGCAGTAAGACTTTCTTTGTTGCCCATAACAACCAATCAGAACTCTCCTATATATAGAGCACTATATGATATGAAAGGGGCGCTTTGATTGGTTGCTATGGGCAACAAAGAAAGTCTTCGACCTAGACAGTTTTCATACATGTCCCTCTAAATGGTTTTGCTCTCCTGCTCTGTGTTTGTTTTTCCAGTTAAGGCAACAATTAATTATATTGTCCTCGTTGTTTCCAAGGTTTTCAGAATCAGTGACTGCTCCAACAAGTCACTGTTTCTGGAGCCATGGTGGCTGCATCCCATAGCTGCTGGAGGGTGCGTAGGAAAGGATCCATAGAGTGAACGCGATGATTGAGGTGGTCCCACAGATGCTCAATTGGGTAATTAGTGTGGGGAATTAGTCGGCCAGGGTAGTATTTGGAAGTCTTGGTCATGTTCTTCCACTCAATGTTGGACATTTCTAGTCACATTGGGCCACATGTATGGAAATTGTCTTGGTCTAAGACATTCTTTGTTGCGCATAGCAACCAATCAGAAGCCCCTTTCATTTCATATAGTGCTCTGAAAAAATGAAAGGGAGGCTCTGATTGGTTGCTATGGGCCACAAAGAAAGCCTTAGACCTAGACGGTTTTCATACAAGTCCCCCATTGCCTTGCTGAAAGATTCCATCCGACCCAGGAAAGACAATCAGCATGTATGAGTGAACGTGATCTGTGAGGATGAATTCATACCCCTGTCGGTTGAGAGTGCCTTCCACATGGATAAAAGAACCCAGAGAATGCAACAAAAACATTTCCCAGATCATATCGCTGCCACCACCAGTTTGTGTTCTTCCAGCAATGGTTGTGGGGGTTTTGTTCTCTGATGTTTCTCATCTTATATACCATCAAATTTCTGTTTCAGTAAAGCAGAAAATTTGACTCATTAAAGTAGACAACCCTTTGCCAATCAGCAGAAGTCCGATTCTGATACAGTTGGAAAATGGAATCTTTTCTGTATATGTAACTTCATTAGCAGAGGTGCAGTGACCATCTGTCATCTTTGGAGCCACATACGCAGTAGGCTTTGCTAAACTGTTGTTTTAGACACTTCAGAAACTGTGCAGTTTCAGAAATACCACCACCCTTGACCCAAAAGTGATGAGGGATATATAGCTGAAATCAGAAGTTTACATGTACTGTATAAGAAGACACAATTGCAGCTTTTCTCACTATCTGACATGAAATCAGAATAACCCTTACCTGTTTTAGGTCAATTAGGATTAACAAAATCATTTCTATTTGCCAAATGCAGAATAATGAGAGAGAGAATTTTTTAACCCCTTAAGCCAAACACCTGAAAAGTACTTAAAGGAGTTTTATCGTTTGAGCTGTTCGGGCTGTTCAGCTAATTTTCTGATTGAGTTTGAAATCCAGGGGCGTGTCTCTCCTCCCAGGAGGCGTGTCTCCCCTCACTGAAGTACTGTGACATCATCATTTTGTTTGAAGCAGGGGATGCAGAAGGTTGTCTGGATATAACAGCTCTGTATCCTCCTGCATGCTTATGTCTGCATCCTTGAGGCTCCACAGGCTGCAGCAAGCACCTATTATATCTCTAAATTTACACACAAATGACACTGAAAGCCAGCAGCTTTAACTTCTGTTCTAGTGGTGTTCACCCAAATTCTACTGACAACAGGCAGAGACCTTTACTCAACTGCAAGGACAAATGTCAGCTTCAAGTAAAGATCTCTGCTTGCTGTCAGTGACATGTGAGTGAAAACAATGGGGAGAGAAGCACTCAGCTTTGAGAGAAGACCCTGCTCAGCCTGTAACTAACTTGGGCTGGTGGTGCAGCGGTAGAGCATTGTTTTTACAACGAAGGGGTTTGGAGTTATAGTCCCTTACAGAGTATATTTTTTTCCCTCCTAAATTCTACACATATGTAGAGAGACCTAAAAAATATATGTCAATCTCTATAATGATATATATACACATACATAGCTCCCCCCATATCATGTCTCATCCCCCAGAGTATATGCATTGTATCACATATGTTGGAAGTGCTTGGTGTGACTGCGAGGATGGGACACTATATAGGGGAGCTTTGTGTGTGTATATAAATAAAATTATAGATGTCTACACATATATTTTCATATATTTACATATGTGTACAATTTATAAAAGAAAAAAAACAAAAACTACTGATGGGGCTTGGACTCCTTACCTCTGTTTTGCAGAGCTGATCACCTAAGCACTGCACTACACAAGCAGCTTATACAGACACAGTGTTGAATCCTTATGTTATACACTACAGATGATGACGTCATAAGGAGGCGGGGTTTGCATTAGATCTGAGGAACAGAACACCCTCTTTTCAAAGTAGCAGCTTAAGGACTGGACCTGTGAGGAGGTGAATCAACCTCTTGGCAAAAGCCCTTTAAACAGCCAGTAATTGCCCAGATCATCACCCTAGAGCTGGGAGATGTATATAGAGCCAGCAGACCTTAGTTTCACTATCGATTTTAACAGCTCAGAGGGGAGTAAACACAGAGTGTACAGGCAGCCAATCACAGCGCAGGGGGCGTGGCCGGGGCGTTTCCTGTCTAGGGGCGTATCCCAACAGGCTGAATGAAATGTCAGCCAGCCAATCACAGTGCATGCCCGGGGCGTGTCTAGGGAGCGGGAACCGTCCAGGGGGCATTCCGACCAGCAACAGCAGAAATAGAACACAGATTTACAGAGAAGCTCATATCTGCTAAACCGAGTGACAGAGGTAATGCAACCCAATTACAAAAGTGCTTATTTTTACTGTCCCCATAATCTGAGACATGATCTTTGTAACAATAAAACCACTTTAATGACCAGCACATTTTTAGTTTTTGCTTTCTTGTGTTTCAACTTTATTTTTTCAATAATGCAGTTGTATGAGGCCTCGTTTTATTCGGGACAAGTTGTACTTTTTGAGGGAATAATTTAAGTTCACTTATAAATTATTGCAGAATTTTTTTTTTTTTTTTTTTGCACCATTCACATTTTACACTTAATAACTTGTTAGATTAATTCTACAGGTTATTACGGTCGCATGCATAGCTAATATGTGTAGTTTTTTTTTTGTGTATATGTAATGTATGCACAAATATTTATTTTTATGTTTTTTCCTTTTTTTTTCTAAATCCCATAAAGTGATAAGTATTTTGCATTTTTTTTTATACTTAGTAATGTATTCGCATTTTATTATATGCTAATACATTATAATCTGTGTCAGTTTGACACAGGCAGCGATCAGAGCAGCACACTGCAGAAAAAAGACCTGCACCGCCCGACGTCAAAAGTCGGCGGGCGGTCGTTAAGGGGTTAAGACATTTTTATTACTTTCTGCAAAATCAAAAGGTTACATGCATTCCATTATTATCTGGTAGCATTGCCCTTAAACTGTAGGACTTGGGTCTAATGTTTTGGATATCCTTCAACAAGCTTCTCACAATAGTTGGTAGGAATTTTGGCCCATTCCTCCTGACAGAACCTGTATAACTGAGCCATGTTTGTAGGTCGCCTTGCTCGCACCTGCCTTTTCAGCTTTGCCCATAAAATTTCAATAGGATTGAGATCAGGGCTTTGTGATGCCCCCTCCAAAACATTGACTTGGTTATTCTTAAGCCACTTTGTAACCAGTTTAGCAGTATGCTTCAGTTCATTGTCCATTTATAAGACCCATTTATGTCTAAGCTTTAACTTCCTGGCTGATGTTTTGAGATGTTGCTTTAGTATTGCCATATAATCTTCTTACCTCATGATGCCATCTATTTTGTGAAGTGCACCAGTCCCTCCTGCAGCAAAACAATCCCACAACATGATGCTGCAACACCCGTGTTTCACAGCTGGGATGGTGTTCTTAGGCTTTCAAACTTCTTTCTTTTTCCTCCAAAAGTAACGATGGTCATTATGGCCAAACAGTTCAATTTTAGTTTTGTCAGACCACAGGACCTGTCTTCAAAAATGTATGTCTTTTTTACTGTGTGATTTTGCAAACATTAATCTGTATTTTATATGTTTCTTTTGGAGTAATTGCTTCTTCCTGGCAGTGTGGCCTTTCATCCCATGTTGATACAATACAGTACTCATTTCACTGTGGATAGTGACACAATCTTACCAGCTTCCCCCAGCATCTTCGCAAGGTCTTTTGCATTTGTTCTTGGATTGATATGCACATGTTGGACCAAAGCATGTTCATCTCTGAGACACAGAACCATCTTCCTGAGCGATATGATGGCTGGACATTCCCATCTTGTTTGTACTTGCGTATAATTGTTTGTACAGATGAACGAGGCACCTTCAAGTATCTGGAAACTGAACCCAAGGATGATCTAGACTTGTTCAAGTCCCCAATTCTCTTCCTGATATCTTGGCTGATTTCTTTAGACTTTCCCATGATGTTACAAGCAGAAGTGGTGTGTTTCTGGTGTGCTTTAAAAAACACATTCACAGGTGTGTCTCTAATTAACTCAGATGTTGCCAATAAACCTATCCGAAGCTTCCAAAGACATGACATCATCATAGGCTGGTCCATTGTTAGCTAGCATCAGTATGTAACTTTGTTTGAAAAGTATAAATAGCCTTTAAAATTATCTCTCTATCTGGCATTGGATAATTTGTATCCTAATTGACCTAAAACGGGTAAGGTATATTCTGATTTCATTTCAGATAGTGAGAAAAACATGCAGATGTGTCTTTTTATATAGTGTATGTCAACTTCTGGTTTCAACTGTATGTACAGACAGCCTATAGCGTGCCTTGTATATCCACCAATCCAGATCAGAAAACACTTCATTAACAATGCACTACCAACATCGAAAGTAGGAAGTGGTCATAATAATGTGATTTGACTGTGTCTGTTTGAAGTCTTTGTCATTTGTAAGTTTGTTTCCTACAGAGGTTGCATAACTTCTATTTCCTTAGAGTTAAACGAATTTGTCACCTGACAATAAATGGCAAAATATTAGCATATGAATACATTTTATTGACAGTTTTAAAATAATGGACCTATACAGAAAGTCTATGGGACAAAAGGCAGAGCTAGCGCAGTAAAAACTTGTCAGTGTACAGAGTGTTACAGCTTAATTTTCCAAATACAACTGAAAAACACTAACATAAAAAGGTGAAAACACACTGCAGATAATTGCCCGTTCACAAAAGCATATCATCTATTCCCATAGTGGAGGCAAAGTCCTATTATCTGTGTAGGTGTTCCTACCATCAAAATACAGAACATATCTGTGCAAGGACTCATAAATTGCTGTTCTCAGTATAAGGTGTGGCAGTGAATTTTAAGGCACAATAACTCTCATAAGTAGGCAGTCCAAAGATAAAATCCCCAGATGTATCTGTCAGTGTAGAACAGAATAATGCAAGACTGCAGGCAGAACGATTCCCACAAGCTTAGTTTGAATAAATTCAGAAAACCTCTAATTGTTACTTGCTATGTTTTGCTGTCAGGCAGCAGCAACCCTCAGTACATCTGGGATGCTTTTGTATCCAAGATACAAGGTATCACGATATAGTCACTAATTACCCATAACCTGCTCAGAGCACTTGGCTATTGCTTCTCACTTGTCAACATAAACCACAGAAGTCCCCTAGTTCTCTTTGAGCATATCAAGAATGATTAGTATTACAATTCCATATCCAACTTCCAAAGAGTAACTCTTTATTGACTGTATCCTCATCTATTACTTTCAAATACTCGTTTACTCAATTTAAGGTAATGATGGTGGGAAAAATTCTAAATGGTTTCAACAGGAAACTGAAAAACCTAACACTACATAGTCTGTACTGTTGAAAAAAGACATATGTCCATCAAGTTCAACCAAGGAATGGAAAGCTGTGGATGAAGTGAGGGGTAAAGGCAATTTTAAGCATCGTTTCTCCAACTGATGAAGACTTTGTAACCCATAATCATAACACTAATTATAATTCCTTTTTCTGTGAAATATCCTCTTCAAAGCTTCATGTACACGTCCTGGTAATCACAACAGTAATCACAGTTAGGGCCAGGACAAGACATTTTGGTACCTTATTTAAGTAGGGCTAGTGGTGATTACAGTGCAATTACATAAAGTGACTCACAAGGGACGTCTTCTATGACTAGACATGTTCACTTTCCCTTTTCTTCTTTATCTTGTTCACACTGCCAAGATGACTTCTATCACTCATGACTCCTCCCTACAAAATTTACTGCACAATTATCTTAGAATCCTTACTTTTTCAGCACCTATCTACCTGTTCACCACCTCTGTATATACTTTGCATGGGGTAGTAGGGGGAGGTGAGGAGGTTATGGAGTGATAAGTATGGGATGTATTTTTTGGTTGACACTAGGTCACATAACACAATGGTTTGGGGAGAGGTGGGAGAGGAGGTATAGGCCACAGCTTATAGGCACAATCTTCTAAGAGAAGCATAGGACCAACCTCTCAGATACTGTGCTGGGCTGGTATTTTTAGGGTGGGAAGGGACCAATATCCATGGATCCGCCGATCCTATTAGCACCAGCCTGCAGCTGCCAGTTTTACCTTGGCTAGTTATAATAAAAAATGGGAGAGACCCTATATTGTTTCCTTTTTATCATTTGGTTAAAGAAAAAAAATTATTAAAAAAACAAAAACAAAATAGGGTTCCCTCTTTTTCATAACCAGCCAAGGTAAAACCAGAAGCTATAATCTGATACTATCGGATTATTTCAGCCTTTTAGCTTCGCCCATACATTTCCAATAGGCTTGAGATCAGGGCTTTGTGATGGCCACTCCAAAACATTGACTTGGTTATCCTTAAGCCACTTTGTAACCAGTTTGGCAGTATGCTTCGGGTCATTGTCCATTTGGAAGACCCATTTAAGCCCAAGCTTTAACTTCCAGGCTGAAGTCTTGAGATGTTGCTTCAGTATTGCCACGTAATCTTCTTTTCTTTTCTCATGCTGTCATCTATTTTGTGAAGTGCTCCAGTTCCTCCTTCAGTAAAACAACCCCACAACATGATGCTGCCACCCCCGTGTTTCACAGTTAGGATGGTGTTCTTAGGCTTCCAAGCTTTTCCCTTTTTCCTCCAAATGTAACGATGGTTATTGTGGCCGAACAGTTCAATTTTAGTTTCATCAGACCACGGTACATGTCTCCAGAAATGTAGGTCTTTGTTCCTGTGTGCATTTGCAAACATTAATCTGACTTTTATATGTTTCTTTTGGAATAATGACTTCTTCCTGGCAGTTTGGACTTTTTAGCCCATGTTGATACATATACTGTAGTATTCGTTTCACTGTGGATAATGACACAATCTTACCAACTTCCGCCAGCATTTTCATAAGGTTTTTTTGCTTTTGTTCTTGGGTTGATAAGCACATGTCGGACCAAAGCACATTCATCTTTGAGACACAGAACCCATCTCCTTCTTGAGCGGTATGATGGCTGGACATTCCCATCTTGTTTGGACAGATGAACGAGGCACTTTTAGGTATCAGGAAATTGCACCCAAGGATTATCCAGACTTGTGCAAGTCCACAATTCTTTTCCTGAGATCTTGGCTGCTTTCTTTAGACTTTCCCATGATGTTACACACATACATAGTGTGTTTCTGGTGTGCTTTAAAAAAAAACACATCTACAGCTGTGTCTCTAATTAATTCAGATGTTGCCAATAAACCTATCAGAGGCTTCCAAGGACATGACATTATCATATGGGCTGTCTCTAATTGCTTAAAGGCATAGTAATTCTAGTGTATGTAAACTTTTCACTTTGTAGAAGGTAATAAAAATGCCTTAAAAATAATCTCTCTCATTATTTTTCTCATTTGGCAAATATAAATAATTTTGGTTCCTAATTGACCTAAATCGGGGAAGGTTTATTCTGATTTCTTGTCAGATAGTGAGAAAAACATGCAGATGTGTCTTTTTATATAGTGTATGTAAACTTCTAGTTTCAACTGTATATAATGCATAAAAATGCATGAGGTAATCTGCAGGCAGATCTGATAATATATATACATATGTGTGTGTATATATATATATATATATATAAATACAATATACAAAACACATAATAAGATACACATATATATAAAATATATATATATATATATATATATATATATATATATATTTATATATATTATTTTTTTTTTTTTTCTTGGCTAGAAACTACAGTCTAAGATGCTACAATACTCCAAGGCTGAAAACTTTAAATGCTGGTTGATAAGATGTGATTGATCTCTTAAAAGTACTTGAGAACATTCTCTCATGCCATACTTAATCTTCCTCCTTCTGTTATCAGATCTGCCTGCAGATTACCTCATGCGTTTTTATGTATTGATTCTGCTGCTGCTGTTAGTTGATTGATAAGATCTAAATATGTTAATCTACTAGAAACCATTATTTGAGATTACCCCTTACTAGGAGCAGACACAGCCAGCAATGGGCCCCTGTGCAAGAACTATATACTGGATATTTTTTCTTGAATAGTTCAACATGCAACACCTCCTCTCTCTATCTAAAAATCTGTCATTACTTGTAAAATGAAGCATATATGTTTGGTCACTTGCATGTAATCTAATAGCAAGAATAGGCTTTTACCTTTACAATGGCCACTTTACCTATTGTGCTCTAATAGGACTGCGCAGGATAAACACATCTATATACAGTATCCCACAAAAGAGAGTACATCCCTAACATTTTTGTATTATATCTTTTCATGGGACAACACTGAAGATATGACACTTTGATACAATATAATGTAATCAGTGTACAGCTTGTATAACAGTGTAAATTTGGTGCGCCCTCAAAATAACTCGACACACAGTCATCAATGTCTAAACCAATGGAAACAAAAGTGAGTACACCCCTAATTAAAAATGGACAAATTGTGCCCAAAGTGTCAATATTTTGTGTGGCCTTAACTCTCTTGGGCATGGAGCTCACTAGAGCTTCACAGGTTGCAGCCACTGGAATCCTCATCCACTCCTCCATGACGACATCATGGAGCTCGTGGATGTTAGAGACCTAGCGCTCCCTCACCCTCCACTTGAGGATGCCCCACAGATGTTCAACAGGGTTTAGGTCTGGAGACATCCTTGGCCAGTCCAGAAGCTTTACACTAATTTTTTAGCAAGGGAGTGGTCGTCTTGGAGGTGTGTTTGAGGTCGTTATGTTGGAATACTGCCCTATGGCCCAGTTTCCAAATGGAATGCATCATTTTCTGCTGTCATAGTACATGTTGGCATTCATGCTTCCCTCAATGAATGGTAGCTCCCCACCGCCAGCAGCACTCAAACAGCCCCAAACCATGACACTCCCACCACCATGATTGTCTGTAGGCAAGACAGACTTGTCTTTGCACTACTCACCTGGTTGCTGCTACATACACATGACACCATCTGATACAAATAAGGTTATCTTGGTCTCCTCAGACCACAGGACATGGTTCCAGTAATCCATGTCCTTACACTGCTCGTCTCCAGCAAACTGTTTGCTGGCTTTCTTGTGCATTATCTTAGAAGTGACTTCCTTTTGGGATGACAGCCATGCAGACCAATTTGATGCTGTGTGTAGTTTATGATCTGAGCACTGAGAGGCTGACCCCATCACCCCTTCAACTTCTGCAGCAATGCTGGCAGCACTTTTATGTCTATTTTGAAAAGACATTCTCTGAATATGACTCTGAGCACCTCGACCAGGGCGAGATCTGTCCTGAGTGGAACCTATCTTGTATTGGCCACCGTGCTGCAGCTCAGTTTCAGGGTGTTGGCAATCTTCTATAGCCTAGGCCATCTTTATGTAGAGCAACAATTCCTATTTTCAGGTCCTCAGACAGTCCTTTGTCATGGAGGTGCCATATTGAACTTCCGTGACCAGTATGACAGTGTGAGAGCAATAACACCAAACTACACTACTGCTCCTCATTCACACCCGAGACTTTGAAACACTGAGTCACATGACTCTGTGGAGGAAAAATAGCATATTGGGCATAATTTGTCCATTTTCACTCTAGTGTGTACTCACTTTTGTTGCAAGCAGTTTAGACATTGATGGCTGTGTGTTGAGTTATTATGAGGACACACCAAACTTACATTGTTAAACAAGCTGCACACTGACTATTTTACATTGTTTCAAAGTGTCATATCTTCAGTGTTGTCCCATGAAAATATATGTTTTTGTGAGATACTTTACATATGTCTACCCTGGTCTTCTTTGTGGAGAAGGGATTCAAGGTCCTTAGGTGCATACTACTAGTGACAATTCTGAGCACTATTGACATCTTGTGGTATCTAAGTAGGAAAATGTAACTCTTCTACAAATTCCATTAACATGAATCTTGACATCCATGATTTCAATGTGAGACCTGTGCCAGGTGCTGGAAGACATATTTGTGAGCACTGCTGGTTTGTTATATTTGGACTAAAGGAGTACTGCCATCTAGGAAAATAGTATACTGCTGCTTTCTGCCATTGATGTGGAAAATGGAGGGTTAGCTGCAAGTCTATTCGGCTATACTTGGAATGCTCATAGAAGTGAATGGAGAGTGCCACATATGCATGACCACCTGTCAATTCTCAGCGAATATAACAGAAAGCTGTAAGAGATTACCTCCCTGGATGGGAATACCCCTTAAGGTGGCAATGGGTGGCTGTTGGCTAAATAGTCCACATCTGTTCCTCCTACATGCACATACATCCGTGCTAGACTGGGCCAATTGTGCATGTGTTTGTGCATGTGTTCAATGAGGGATGAAGCCACTTCTGTTCTCCTGGCTTATTTCCCACAGAAGCAAATGACTAGGTATTTTGGGGGAAAAGCATGACAGCGACATACACATTGAAAGTTTGACTGATCCCACCAAAATTGGAAGATTCGGTTGTGTACTTCATGGTTTTCACCTTGATCTAATAAAGTACATATGTAATTTGGTTTTGTAGTTATAACAACTGAAACTTATTTTTTAGTATTCATTGGTTAAAAAAAAAAAAGTCATCATGCTATGCAGATTTTTTTTGGGGACTATCTGCACCGTATCCCTTAGTTTAACCATCCTCACATATGATGTGTCAAATGCTGTTTTGTCACTAAACTAAGCAACTGTGCAAATAGTTTTGATTAGTGAGTTCCAGATGACCCGGCACATATGTTTTTTTTTTGTATATGTGGGTTTAAAGCTATAATTTTCAGTATATGTGGGTATAAAGCTATAATTCGTTTTTACTTTGACTATCGTTTTTACATTAAAGTTTTTTTTTTATATCAGGGAAAAAAGTTAACTATTTTTTTTACTTACAACAAATGGCACTGAAGTACATTTTTTAAAGATGTTACAATCATATTTATGTAAGTTATAAAGAGCGACATGTTCCAATACGAAAGCGCCATAGTTTTGATGTATCTTGCGGCAAAAAAACTTTTGATGCCATATTCTCGATATAAATGAACTGTAATATATTAAAACTAGGCGCATTATATGCCGGGCACGACACATTGTAATGCGCCTAAAAAGGCGCGTTGCAAACAATAGCAATGATGCGCAATGTGCCTTTTAAGGTGCATTAAGTTTACTATGCAAGGTATACCAGATGCCGGATTTTTTAATGGATCTTTCAGATGCACTTTACACTGATTAAATGCGCCTATAAACTGCTGTGGAGACGTCAATTTTCGGACAAGTCGCCCATAGAGTTTCAGGTCCTCAGAGGCGTTGAGCTTATAGTGGTTTAAACTATAAGTGGCTTTTTTTGGTCTTAACTTTTTTTTATTTTACACGTACCCCATATAAGGTAAAAAAAAGACCTATTGAGGGGCATTTTACCAATGCATTATTTTTGTTATTGCTGATTTACCCTGTGACACATGATGATATATTACCCTCAGTTGCAGGTTAAATATAGCCTCCAACACTATATATCATATAGTGGACCAGTCAGGCATTTTAAGATATTCAGCATTCTGGAAGCATTTGAAACATGTTATTTATTTGCTATTGTTTTATGTTCAGGGGCATGGCTATAGGGGGTGCAGATGTAGCAGTCAATACTGGGACCTGAAGTCTGAGTGGGGCACATATGTGACCTATCTGCCACATATGAAAACATGATTATTATAAATGGCACATGGTAGGTGGTGGCCTTTTTTTTACATTTGCATTGGGGCCCAGGAGACCTAAAGAGGTTGTCTAACTACAAACAGTAGCTTTCAAAATGTAGGAAACACTAAATTAAGACGTTTTCCAAATATTGCTTTGTTCATCTTTTTTTGTTAAAGGGAATATGTCGCCATTTTTTTTTTTTTTACTTATTAAATCAAGCCCCTGATCCATATGCTTTCCTCTCAGTCGTTTTTGTTTCCTGATTGTAGATTTCTCAATTCGCCCGTCTATATATGATTGTAGGGAAGACATTCTTGCTTGCACTGCTTTAACAGCAGCCAGAGAGATACTTTACAGCAGCTTCATGCACATAGGATTCTTAAGACCGTTTCTGTCCCATAGACTTGTATAGGAGAGTTTTCACTGTGAAGGGAGGGGAGAGGGGGAGCTGTGACCTCTCCTCTTGTGACTGGTGGATTCTGTGTTATCTGTACACAATGGTGTCTCCTTTCAGTTTGACCCTGCTTGTGCTGATAATGAGCACACTGCTGAAAAGCTCTATAAACAGAACAGTAAGTGTCAGACCATTAGGCTTAGTGGCCAAAGTTAGAACTACAGGACTTAAGAATTATTAAAAAATTCTTAAAAGTGATAAGGAAAAAAAAAAAAATAACCAATAATTCCCCAAAAAATGTGTTTAACATAAAAATGTGAGTTAAACAATAAGTCATTTTTTGATGACACATTCCCTTTAAGGAGCTACAAATGATTTTTATCACCTTCTGAGGGCTTTCAGGTTTCCCAAGTGACCGATCTGTGTACTCCTTCTTCCCTGCTGTTTGTTCTATTTGATTGCAGGGAGCGATGTCATCACACAGTTCATAGCCCTCAGTGAGAGCTTGTGTGTTATCTGATCTTTCAGACAAAAGACAGAAATTACTCTACTGTTTACATTAGCTCAGAGGCTTCTCTGGACTTCAGATAAAGTAATTTATTTAATCTAGACTAATAAACATAATAAACAGAGAGTCTGAATACACTGAGCTCAGATTGAACAGGTCTGTAGCTACAGTGACCTGAGGAGCTGATTCAGCCCATACAAGAGGGGATATCTCAGAATAGGTAGGACTCTGTTAATGTAAATATATTGCAAAATGACTTGTTTTAGCAAGATCTTTAACAAAAAAGCAATCCTTGTAGTGAGACAACCCCTTTAAGAGATTAGTTCATTTAAAAAAAATTCAAGAAGTTTTATATTCATCCTGAAATTTCAATCAGAGGCCAAATCTCCCTAACTTTTTGTGACTAGTATGTATGTCTTCAATCAGTATTCCATTCTCATCCCATATTACTTCATTCTTCCTCTCTGTGGTACACTATCTATATAAGAAGTATGGTACATAGAAACATTTTTTGGATGTCTACACTGGTAAAAGGATGATAGACTTGAACTTTTGGATGTTTTTCCTTTTTCCATGTTCAATATCATTAGTTCCTGCCGGAAACAAATAGATTTTTGAGGTTTTTCTACATATCTGGATTTGGTAAATTCTGTTTCATTAGACGCACTTGCGCAAACAGAGAAACTTTATAGGTCCACAGTTTTGCATTTGATAAATAAGCCCTCTTGTCTATTCTGGTTGGTGAAGAAGTGCTTATTCACATAAGTGCCTTTTCAGGAAGTACTCGCGTTGCATTCCAAACAGAATGTAATGCAAGAAAAAGAAACGTAAAATTCCACTCTTTCACAAAAAGAGTATGTTCTAAGAATGTGCTGATCTGGACAAATCCTTTTATTTCTACTATTCAATCCTGTACTTTACTGCTGGGAATTTTTATGGATTTACGTCTTCCTTTTTAAGTGGCGAAAGTAAATTGAACTTAAAGAGAACCTGTAACATTAAAAATTCAGTAAAAATGCAGTCCGCCAGCACAGTGTTGTAGAACAGGAGAAGCTGAGCATACTGATATACATATTCATAGATAAAATTTTAGGAGACCTAATCATTTATTCATTTAAACCTCTACTCATTCAGGGCTCGGAAGTCCAGTAGGCAATCCTACTCTGTGATTGACAGACTAAGAGAATGTATACAGAGATAGCTGTCAATCACTTAATAGGACCGCCCACTGGACTCTTAAGCCCTGAATGAGTGGTCGTTTCATTGAATATAAATTTGCAACAGAAATCAGCACAAATTTAGGTTGGCTTCTGAGGCAAATTATTTTGAAATTGTTTCAGGATTTTGAAGTAGAAAATGTTGAATGTGTGAACAGTGACTAATTCTCTACAGATTAGATGGCAAAGATGAATTAGTGGTTAACACTATTTGCATTGCATAACTGGGGTATTAGGTTTGACTCCAGCTTAAGATATCAGAGGAAATCAATTCAGACTGGTGCTTCATACGCCCAGAGTAAAGTAAATAGCATAGGAGTAAGATGCTCCAAATATATTATAAGGCATACAGTGTGTGTGCACCTGAAACTGAAATCTATTAACAAATGCCCTATGGCCAAAAAGACCCTTTTATACTGTGTACCAATAAAGTATTGTTACGGGTACTCCCACGACCCACATGTTGTGCCGTGGGCACACTCGTACTCCCGGCTCCCCTGCTGCTGCCACTGGTGCCGTGTCCTGCATGTCAGGGAGTGGGTGCACTCGCAGCCTTTGTCCCTGTCCTGGCTACAGAGGCGCGACGACGGGTAGGCAGAGGTAGGCGATCGTCTTGGGCGCCTACCTCTGCCTATCCCTAAGGGGCGCAGGCAGGGCCCCCTGGCCCCGAACCTCGCCGGGCTCCAGGCCGCTGCCGTGGGCCTGAAGCGCCGGCGGTCTCTTTGACCGCTTCTGCGGAGCAGGGAGCGCTCGCTCTCTGCTCCGCAGACAGTGTCGGACCCGGTCACCGGAGGATCGCTGGATCCTCCGGTAAGCCGCAGTGCCGACACAGCGGGGCCGGCGGGTCCTCATAGCGCTGAGGACCAGGCGCGGCCCCGTGCGGCTCAGCTGGCAGCGTTGCGATGAAGTGATGTCCTCACGACGCTGCCTCACCTCGGGCGCACAGCGCGTCATAGGCCGTGCGCCCGAGGAGCGCCGGAGGAGCGTCCCGGCGCTGGAGGCGGGGCCCGAAAAGGAGCGCGCGCCCGGGCAGCAGGTACGTATTAATGTTGTTGTTTTTAAGTGCCTGCCTGTGGCCCCTATAATGCCTACCTGTGGCCCCAATATACTGCCTGTGGCCCCTATATTCTGCCTGTGGCCCCTATAATGCCTGCCTGTGGCCCCTATATACTGCCTGTGGCCCCTATAAACTGCCTGTGGCCCCTATAATGCCTGCCTGTGCCCCCTATATTCTGCCTGTGGCCCCTATAATGCCTGCCTGTGCCCCTATATTCTGCCTGTGGCCCCTATAATGCCTGCCTGTGGCCCCTATATACTGCCTGTGGCCCCTATAATGCCTGCCTGTGCCCCCTATATACTGCTGGCCTATTGTGCCCCTATAATGCCTGCCTGTGCCCCCTACATACTGCCTGTGGCCCCTATAATGCCTGCCTGTGGCCCCTATATACTGCCTGTGGCCCCTATAATGCCTGCCTGTGTGCCCCCCTATATACTGCCTGTGGCCCCTATATACTGCCTGTGGCCCCTATAATGCCTGCATGTGGCCCCTATATACTGCCTGTGGCCCCTATAATGCCTGCCTGTGGCCCCTATAATGCCTGCCTGTGGCCCCTATATACTGCCTGTGGCCCCTATAATGCCTGCCTGTGTGCCCCCTATATACTGCCTGTGGCCCCTATAATGCCTGCCTGTGTGCCCCCTATATACTGCCTGTGGCCCCTATATGCCTGCCTGTGTGCCCCCTATACGCCTGCCTGTGGCCCCTATATGCCTGCCTGTGGCCCCATACGCTTGCCTGTGACCCCTATACTGCCTGCCTGTGGCCCCTATACGCCTGCCTGAGCCCCTATACGCATGCCTGAGCCCCCAAAAGCCTGCCTGTGGCCCCTAGTTATATACCTGCCTGTGTGCCCCTATATACCTGCTTGAGCCTCTATAGCTATATAACCTGCCTGAGTGACCCAATATCTATATACCTGCCTGAGTGACCCTATGTCTATATACCTGCCTGAGAGTGACCCTATATCTATATACCTGCCTGAGAGTGACCATATATCTATATACCTGCCTGAGTGCACCTATATTTATATACCTACCTGTCTAAGGGGACAATATACATATACCTGTCTAACTGCAGGGCCCTATATAGCTTCCTATCTGAGGGGGCGTATATACCTATAAGTAAGGAGTTTCTGGAAATGTGAGGATTCTAAGATATTTGTGTCCAAATCTGCAGGGACGAGTATTGGCCGGGAGCAATCAGCATGAGAAGAAAAGGGAAAGTGAACGACGCTGATCAGAAATGATGTCTCCGGTGAGTCACTAAATGTAACTGCAGTGTAATCACTTATATTTCAGCTGAGCCTACATACAACTAGTATTCACCACTATCTGGTCACTGTATGGCGGTTTACATGTAATCAGAGGCTGTGTACAGCTGATAGGCACATGTGGGGGTCGCGTTTGCTCAGGGTCTGGCAGGATTATTTGATCCTTAAGTAGTAATAGTTTTGGGTCTTG
Organism: Phyllomedusa bahiana; assembly: GCA_025379985.1. Lineage (NCBI taxonomy): Eukaryota > Metazoa > Chordata > Amphibia > Anura > Hylidae > Phyllomedusa > Phyllomedusa bahiana. The sequence goes on along the minus strand of JAODAL010006004.1, from coordinate 20,193 downwards.
GTTTTGTAGGAGGGTTTTTTAGTAACAATCATTCGTCTGGTAGATTTGCTCCATGTATCGTTGGATTATTCGGTGACTGTTATTTAGGGGTCTTGCACTGTCATACGGAGGGGAGAGGTTTTAAAAAAGCAAATTTGTCATTGTGCAGTGACTGCTGAGGAGCTGGACAGGAGCTATGTGGAATGTGCAGAAAATTAGTGACAGGACCTGGCGCAGGGGTGAGAGGACTTAGTGGGGGGGGAGGGGGGGCGCCATTGGCTGTACTTGCCTAGGGCACCAAAATGCCTTGTCCCAGCCCTGCCTGGCTACTCACCTCTCCTCACTCCCTGTGCTGTCTCTGGTGTCTGGATAATTACCTGGCGCTGACCCTATATTACCTAGCATTCCCCTGACCTCCCTCCCGGATCTTCAGCGCCTTTACCTAACATTTACCAGTGTTCCTGTCTTAACGTGTATCAGACCTTCCTGTCTAAATCCCTTGACTATGATTCTTGTTGCCTGCCCAGACCTTCCTGCCTGTCCCCGACTACAAGCCTTCTCCACAATTCTGTCAAACATCGGCCGCCACCGCAGACAAGTGGTGCCTAGGGTAGCGACCTGAGAGTTGTCTGCTGCAGCAAGCCCAACCTGGCTATGGTGAAAACCAACGGCCCCTAGAACTCTGCTCCCTGGTGCGGCTTATAACATTGCTTGCAGTGGCTCAGTGGATCCACTGCCTGCGGTCCTTACAAGTATTAATACCTAACTTTAAATTTTTTTTTTTTATTTTTTTTTTACATACAATAAACCTTAAACCCCAAGCACTGATTGTCATTGCATGCACTTACTTGATGCATGGAAATGCAAATTAGTAATGTACAGCAGGTGAGAGGATTATTGCGGGGAGGCGCTAATTAGCGACCCTAGCAAATAGCCTGTCCAGCTGTGGCACTCACCGCTCCTCACTCCTGTGCTGTCTCTGGTGGGATAATTACCTGGCGTGACCATCCTGCATTCCCCCTGACTATCCTCCCGATCTTCAGCGCCTTTACTAATTACCTGTCCTGTCTTACGTATCAATCCTGTCAAATCTGACTATGTTTTGATGCTGCAACTTCCGCCTGCCCGACTACAAGCCTTCTCCACAATTCTGTCAATCGGCGACCACGCAGACAAGTGCGTCTAGTAGCGATAAGTTGTCTGCTGCAGCAAGCAACCTGGCATGGTGAAAACGAAGCCTAGAACTGCCCTGGCGTTTTACAGCTGCAGTGGCTCAGTGGATCATGCCTGCGGTCCTTCAAGTATAATACCTACTTAAATTTTTTTATTTTATTTTTTTACAGACAATAAACTTAAACCCCAAGCACTTTTGATCAATGCATCACTATGTGATAGTTAGAAACATAAGGGAATCTGTCACAGTGAACACGCTATCTGATCTGCTGCAGGATGTTAGAGTAGGAAGAGCTGAGCAGACTGATATATTGTTCTGTGGGGAAATATTCACTAGAACTGGTATTTTATTTATTTATTTAAATCTCAGCTTATTTTAGGTTAAGGAGTCCAGTGGGCGGTGTTCAGTGATTGACAGCCTTCCTTGTATCAGTGTACATACAGAGATACCTATCAATCACTGATAATACCGCTTAATGGACTCAACCTAAGATAAGCTTGGATTTAAATAAATAAAATATCACTTCTGCTAAAACATGACAGGTTCCCTTTAAGCTTCAAAAGAATCTTAAATCAGAGCCTCGCAATAATTGAAAATCCTCTACTGCTTCCTATTTCATTTTATCATAGGCTATAATCCATCATGGTTATTGAACTGCTATATATGGATTGTGATAACTCTTTACTACTATTTGCAACTTTTGTTAGATCAGCATCTAACAAAAGTTGCAAACAGTATTTAATAGTTATCACAATGCAAGAGAGAGACTAACAATATATGAGATAGCACTAGCAACGTTAAAACTGGCTATATAGTAGTTCAATACCTATGATATGGAACAAGAGGCATTACAGCCTATGATAAAATGAAATAGGAAACAGTTGAGGACTTCCAATAAATACTAGTGATTGGGATACTGCAACTTATGGTTCTTTTGGAGCTAAAATGGTTCTTATAAGTGATACTTAAGTTATGACCAATAAATACTGGGGGTGTTACATTTTTTATTGTATCCATTAAATAAGATAATGTATAAAAGTTAAGCATAAATACACTATTAGTGAATAGTGGAAAAAGGATGTTATTGAAACTGAAATCTTCTTCAGCTAAGGGTATGTCCAGATGACGAGTAAAATTGACTTATCAGACTCTCATCGGATTCTACCACTGAAAACAGCGATGGATAACGCAGTTTTAAACAAGTATTTCATGTCCCATTCATGTCTATGGGGTTTTAGAAGCGAACCCATTTTTATGTTGTTTTGGATGCGGATCCACATGTGGAATATGATGGAAGAATGAACATTTTCAAATTTTTTTACTCTTAAAAACTGATGGAAAAATTTGCATTGTGTGAACTACAACGTGTATTTTCTATTGAGGTCAATGGGGATGATTTACTTTCAGTTTTAGACAAGTATTTTCAAGTTGGAATCCTCATGGATTCCCACTTGAAATACACGTCGTGAGGATGAAACCTGAGACCTAGAATAGATTTTAGCTATGATTTTTAGACTATTTTTTGTCATAAATTATAGTGAATCTGTCAGGCCATGTAAGCGTATACCTGCCAAGCCCGATCTACATTTTAGAAAAAAAGTGCAGAGTGGTGTAAAATTGCCGAAAAGTCACCACTGTCTGCTCACATGTAGTTTGTGCAAAAAAGTGTGACTTTTGTACACCAGAAAACTGTTTTCCATTACTTGATAAACTTCCCCCGTTTGTCCAGTAATTGAGTGTTTTCTCCCAGCTCTAAATTGTAGTTCTATAAAGTTGCCTTAGTGTGTGAGATATATGGAAATTAGATTGTGAATCTCACTGGGGACAAAGACTGTATAGAGCAATGACCTCATCAGCCCCGTAAAATGAGACTATGGGAAGCCAATGGGAATCTGACAGAAGATAGTTCTAGAAATCCCACAGTAGTAAAAAACCCTGCTGTGTAGACTACATCACGGATTTTCTATTGTAGCCTATGGTGACAGGATTGCAGTCGGATTTTTGCAGATTCTAAAGAATTTGCTTAAAAATCCGATTGTAATAATGTGCTATATAGACATAGCCTAAGAACACTAGTAAGAGGGTAACCACTCTTTTAGGCCTCCACAACCTCTCATCCTTGTATATTAATTTACTTTTTTATGTAGAGTTTGGAGCAGGCTCTGAGGAACTTCAGCATCCATCTTGACCAGCAGTGTGAGCAGATTTGTCACACATAAGTCTTAGTATATCCAGCCATTGCTTGATATTGCTCACAGCCAATATTAAGAAGGGATTGTCCAGTGGGAAAAAAATCTATTCAAGAGTTAGACACTTCTGTTATGTACTTTCAATTTACATTGGTTTTAAGCAGTTCTCCATTAGCTGTTTGATGACATGAAGCTCAGTAGTTTTGCGTGTCTGGACAGGTGGGAAACAGCTCTGTACGGAACCCCAGAAGATCAGTTGACCATATAGGCTTAAAATGAGGTATGAAACAGGGGGTGTGCACTGCGACTGAGGTTGGAAAGGAGAACAAAGCACAGTAAAGGGTTTTGGGGCTTGTATTTTCCAGGGCAAAGGGAAATGGCTTTCAATCAGAAAATGCTGCATCAGAAAAGAAAAACTATGTAAAGCACAGGAAAAACACTAATTAGATTTTTTGTTTGTTTGTCATACATTATCTTTAAATGGTTTTTATTTTAACATAAGCTTCATCGCTAGGGTTTGCCATTACTTGCTGGTTTTAGGAGTTTAATTGCTTTGACACCCCCATTATTGCTAGAATGAAGGGGCTGGGCACTCAATTTCTAAAGGAAGAACATCTTAAATGTAGCACACAAAAAAAACCTTAAAGGGGTTGTCTACTACAAGGATTGCTTTTTATGTTAAAGATCTTGCAAAAACAAGTCACTTTGCAATATGTGTCCATTAATATTCTCCTACCTATTCTGAGATATCCCCTCTTGTATGGCCTGCACCAGCTCCTCAGGTCGCTATAGCTACAGACCTCTTTGATCTATCCTGATAGGCTCCCAGCACTGGTTGCTATAGCTACAGACCTGGCTTCTACTGCAGCCTAGTAGAAGCCAGAAAACACGCCCCTGAATTAAAAATGAACCCTAGAAAACAGGACTGAGGTAAGATGAATCATTGTAGTGAGACAACTCCTTTAAGGGTAATACAATCAGTGAAGGAAATACTTATCAGATCCCTTGCTGTAGACATGAATAGTTTATAATTTTAAGGGTAGGTTAATTTTGGATGAAGCAATGTACCGTAAAATCCTGAGTGACAACCTCCTACCCTCTGCCAGGACATTAAAAATGGGTCAAGGCTGGGTCTTCCAGCAAGATAATGACCCAAAACATGCAGCCAAGGCAACAAAGGAGTGGCTCAAAAAGAAGCACATTAAGGTCATGGGGCGGCCTAGCCAGTCTCCAGATCTTAACCCCATAGAAAACTTATGGAGGAAGTTGTAGCTCAGAGTTGCCAAGCGACAGCCTCAAAATCTTAATGATTTAGAGATGATCTGCAAAGAGGAGTGGACCGAAATTCCTCCTGACATATGTGCAAACCTCATCATCAACTACAAAAAAGTCTGACTGCTGTGCTTGCCAACAAGGGTTTTGCCACCGAGTATTAAGTCTCGTTTACCAGAGGGATCAAGTACTTATTTCCAACTGCAAAATGCAAACAAGTGTATATAATTTATACAATGTGATTTTCTGGATTTTATTTTTGATATTCTATCTCTCAATATTAAAATTAACCTATCCTTAAAATTATAGACTGTTCATGTCTTTGTCAGTGGGCAAACTTACTCAATCAGCGAGGGATAAAATAATTATTTCCTTCACTGTACATTAGATCAGGGATGCACAATGGGTGGTTCCCATTGCCCCTCTGTGAGGCCCTCAGCCATCTGGACACAAACCTACTTTGTCTCTGTGTCCATACTTTAAAAGGAATATTCATCTACTGACAGCTGCATTCTACTGGTGGCACAGTTATTTTAGACAATATATGGCTGGCACTGTTATGGTGAGCACTGTATGATTGTTACTAATATTGTAGGCACTGTATAGCTGGCCCTGTATGCCTGGCACTGTTATGGCTGGCACTGTTATGGTGGGCACTGCTATGGTGGACACTGCATTGCTGATACTATTATGATGGGCATTGTATTGCTGGCACTGCTCTGGTGGGCACTGTAAGGGTGCCAATGTTATGGTGGGCACTGTATGGATGGTACTGTTATGGTGGGTGCTGTCATGGTGGGCACTGTATTGATGGAACTTATGGTAAGCACGGTATTTCTGGCACTTTTATGGTTTACACTGTATGTCTGGCACTGTTATGGTAGTCAATGTATGGCTGGCAATGTTATGGTGGGCACTATATTCCTGGTACTGTTATGGTGGGCACTATGGCTGGCACTGTTATGGTTGGCACTGTATGGCTGGCACTGTTATGGTGGGCACTATGGATGGCACTGTTATGGTGGGCACTATGGATGGCACTGTTATGGTGGGCACTGTATGTCTGGCACTCATGATAATCACTTTATGACGGGCACTATGGCTGGCACTGTTATGGTGGGCACTGTATGGCTGGCACTATAGTGCTGTATTTGCTATTTTAACCAACCTAAATGAGTAATCTACTAAAAACTGTTCCTGTATTATCTGTGGATTTCTTCCTCCGAGAAGTATTTATTTCTGATGCAATCACAGCAGATCCACAAGATCTACCATAGAAATGTCTGATTCGAGACTCCAAAGAAGAGGAGATGATGGAGAAGAGGCCATATATGTGTGTTGTTCTCTCTAGTTCTAGTTGTGAAACAGCCACTTCTGTAAAACTACAATGAAAATATAACCCCTTCCCCCATTTTGCTTACTGCCCATCCCTAAAGTGGAACCAAGACCTCTCAGCCATTTGGGGTATTTACAATTAAAGTGGGATAAAGGTCTCAGATGGGGAATACCCTTCTAAGATTTACTGCGGCCCCAGGAGAGGCACAATATGACAATGTGGCCCTTGGACCAGAAAATGTTGTGCACCCCTGAATTTGATGAAGGTCTGCCAATTCATATCAATTTCAGTAGCCCAGCTCACCATCTAATGTGTATGGGTGTGTCCCAACTGTTTCCCAATAACAAATGTCTGAGAAACGAGGCACCAGCAGCTGAATTTCAACATTTTAAATCTTAAAATAAAAAAACCCCAAGATAATCATTGGACAGATATGTCCCCTCAACCGACTGTGAACACATGCACATTCACCCCAGCATACGTATCTATGAAGAAGGGTTATTTGGAAGAATAGCATTCAGTGGAGGGCTATATAGTGTGCATGACCAGCCTGATGTGATTAAAGCAAATATGTGCTGCAAAAACAGTTAGTTTTTGGGTGATAACCCCATTACTGCCTTCTATATTCCGTGCCTGGCCTTGTCACTTTTTTTTATCTGTTCAGGCTCACTTATTTAAGACTATTGGCAAGACACAACTTGGAAAACTCTAGTTCATCAACTCTGCATGAAATAAACCACAGGACTCTGGAGTTAAACTGTACTTGGCACCTAAACCCTAAATGTTAAATATATTGCTGTTAAGCCTCATTTTATTGCAGTACATACAGACATTCGGTATTGAACTGGAGCTGGCCCAAGACGGCAGCATTGCCTTATGGCAATATATAATATTCAGCTTACTTCCTGATGGGAGAAGAGTAGATTTTTATAACCCGATAGCCATGTGGACGGCAAAGTAACTTAAAAGTAATTAATCATTAGTGAGAGGATTTGTTACATGTCATCTTCACGGCATCCTTGTATTTTAATTCTTGCATGGGGAAGTTTTGATGCATCTTTATCAGTATTATCCATCAGAAGTGACCAAGCTACCACTTTATGGGGACCAGGGATAAGGGAATTTACTCCACTCATAGGGTGACATGTATGAATCTCGCCACGTCGGAGCGCACGTTTTCGCCAGTTTTCTGGCGAAATTTGCACCTCATGTATGTCGGCGCCGAGGTGCGCTCATACATGCGGTGTAAAGTCCGCCGCGCCTCGCCAGTGTGTGAGGCGCAGTGCGGGACTGCGCCTAATATTCGCCGTCCGAGGAGGTGCGCTCATACATGCGGGGAAAAGTTCACCGCGCCTCGCCAGTGTGTGGGGCCCAGTGCGGGACTGCGCCTAACATTTATTCTGATTCGAGACAGGCTGGAAAACAGCGAGAAATCATTAAAGATGTCCGTGCAGCATGGAGTATGATTAAAAAAATAGCCTTTATTAGGTGTAAAACATCAGAAAAAGAGCTCAAACCTACTAAAAAAATACATAAATAAAATCACTTTCCAAAAATCCAGAACGGCGCAACATCAGGAATTTGGATCTTGGAAATTGCCGGGAAATACAGTAATACAAATTCTGTAAGCTCTTCTCATTGGTCGGCAGAAACCAGCCAATCAGAATAGGAGCGACAGTGAACCATTAAAACCTATGGAGAAGTATTGACCAATCAAATTCAAAGGCGGGACAGTTCAAAATACAGTAAAAATGCAGAAAGAGCTGATTGGTTGAGCTAGCGGGGGCTTGGCAATCCTGACCAATCAGAATAGGAGCGACAGGGACCCATTATAACCTATGGAGAAGTAAGGACCAATCAAATTCAAAGGCGGGACAGTTCAAAATAAAGTAAAAATGCAGAAAAGAGCTGATTGGTTGAAGTAGCGGGGGCTTGGCTATCTCGGCCAATCAGAGCGCGAGCTACTTTGTCCCATTGTAGTCTATGGCCAGATCGGGGCAATTTAATCTCAGCTCTCAGCGCCGTGCGGCATGGAGTATGATTATAAAAAATCGTTTTTATTAAGTGTAAAATATTATCTGAAAAAGAGCTGAAACCTTCTATAAACATAAATCAATTAAATCCCGAACAACGCATTTGTCGCCGAGACCGGCGCTACATCAGGAACTGCGATATAGAGAATTGCCGGGAAATACAGTAATGCAAATTCTTTCAGCTCTTCTCATTGGTCGGCAGAAACCAACCAATCAGAATAGGAGCGACAGGGAACCATTATAAGCTATGGAGAAGTATGGACCAATCAAATTCAAAGGCGGGACAGTTCAAAATACAGTAAAAAGGCAGAAAAGAGCTGATTGGTTGAGACCAGGCAGCAGATATGAATCCACCAATCATATGTAGTGCGTCTATTTTAAGTGGAGAAAGAAGGGCGCGATAGAAGGGCGCCCTAAATGTTATTACTGTCTATGGGAAATATTCTATTACTGTGATTGGTTGGGGAGAAGAGGGGCTCGTCCTGCTTAGCCAATCAGCGGCTGAGCTACCTTCTCATAGAGTTCTATGAGGAAAAGAAATACAGAGCAAGCTCTGTTTGTGATTGGCTAAGTTAAAAGAGGCGCGTTATTTGGACCAATGGGAGAGCGAGCGACGCTTTTATGGGTTTTCTAATGCATTCTGTAATAAAACTGTACATGGGCGAAATCAAATGATAAGACTCACGAAGTTGTACCGATCTCTATATAAAATGAACAATAATATGGGGGTAACGAAAAAAAAAGAATTAATTCAATAAATTCATTTTTATTTCTTTATTTTCGTTAGCCAATGATCAATAGCAGAACGCCCACACCACGCCCATTACACGCCCCTTCATGTGAGGCGCATCCGAAAGTGGCGAAGGCTGCGCCTAACACCGCATCACTGCGTCCGACAGGGGATTCGGGCCGGTGAGGCGAAATATACGCCAGAAATCGGGCGCAAATCCCGATCATACATGTCGCCCATAGTCTGCACATTGTATTTCATATCTTAGGCCCACCTTTTGTAGTACAGGTGACTACGTGATGGGGGTCACTATATTATTCCAGTAAGTGCTCTCAGCTGTTTCTCTATCTTCTATGCGCATTACTTTTGCAAACAAGGGAAACAAGGCCCCAGTGTTAGTTTTTGGGAGACAGACGTTCACTAATCTAACAATAAGGGTTTGTCTGAAATTAGAAAGAGATAGCTGCTTTCTTCCAGAATAAGCATCACACTTGTTCAGACCGATTCACTTAATCTCTTTAAGTGAATAGTTCTGAATGCTCATATCTGGCAGTTCGCAGCCTGTTCTGCCAGAGAAGAGTCCAGCTTATTCTTAAGCAGGTTTTAGCCACGCCTACCTGCTACTAGTTCCACCCACTCACAACTGATTACCTTATTACTTTGAATAGATAGAAACCTGTGAATAACCAGCAAGTGGGTGGTGCTTGCACCTGCTCATGAATAAGCTGGATTCTTCTCTGGCAGAACAGGCTGCCTTCTGACAGATTTGAGCATTAAATGCTCTGAAACTAGAGCATCTTACAGAATAAGCGACACAGTGCGGGAAACAGCATGTCTGTGACTAGCTTGTGCTATCCTTAGCAGTGGGGGCATAACCTATGTGATGGGTTCACTTTAAAGGAGGCTAATCTGCAATGCCACACAGTCCATGGACACGAGTAGTACTAATTCTCAAAAAAGCCAAAAATAAAGCGTTCATAAAAAATAAAATTCCAAAGTTTTTTAGGACAAGTAAAATCCAAGGTACATGCAGAAACCAAAGTGAGTATTTAACGCACATGTTTAGTTAGTGTTTTTATCCTATGACTAAAGGCTCAAGCAGCCTGAAATGCGGAAGCTAATTTTCTGCATTTTAAACCTTGGATTTCACTTGCCCTAATAAACCTTGGAATTTTATTTTTTTTTTATGAACGTTCAATTTGTTTTTTTGCTTTTTTGACTTTTTACGGGTGGAATCCGCTGTCCGAGTGTTTCAAGGAGTGGTGAACTGAATTTTTTTCTGGTTGTTTCTAGATTAAAGTAGATTTTGCTTTTTTCTTTGCTTTCTTTGCTTTTCATATCCTGTAAAATATATTTAGTGATCCTATCAGTAATATCATAAATATTTATTTATTTTTATTTTGGTTGGTTGCTATGCCATTAATGTTAATAGTGGTTAAACCCATTAAGCAATACTAATGATTCTCAAAATGATAAAACAAGTCAAATTTTTAATAAATGTACTCTCTGAGGTATGAACATTGGTGGACTGTAGTTTTAAATATAAAAGAAAAACAACAAAAAAATGCTGCTTGAAAAAGGCCACACATTGATTTGCCGAAACGTTGCTATATGGTGTTACTCACTTTGGAATAAACATAATTCCTGCTTTTAAGATGCTGTTGTCCAACAATTGCATTGATTTGGGACTTGTAGTTTTAAATATAGTGACCAACGCCAGGCAGCTGCAGCCAAGGCATATAAAATCATGAGATTCATCACAAGAGGTGTAGATCCTTATGACAAAAACATAGGGGCTCATGTATGAACCTGTTTAGGTCTAAAACTCACTTTTTTGCCCATAGGTTACTATGGGCAAAAGAGTGAGTTTTAGATCTAAACAGTTTCATACATGTGGCCCATAGTTTTGCCTTTATAAAATTCACTGGGTGGACAACACATGATTTACTGTGCTCAATTTTGGGTGCCTTGGTATGAAAAAGACTTGACTGGACTAGAGTATGGCAGACAGTGTTATTAAGGGATTGGGTGGATTATAATACTAAAATAGGTTACCATACTTCAGGTTATTAGCTTGGGGCAAACTAATATGCTAATTTATGAAAATAAACTACAGATATCTCTCTGGTGACCATTTTTTACAGCTGTAACCATGAAAAGAGTATCCCCTACTTCTAGAGGAAAGAAGGTTTTACGATCTTCATACTTTAAAAGCAACGAGACTATGGAACTCAATTCGACACAATTGTTTTTAATGATTGACGAGTTGATAAGTGTATTAAATTCGAAAAAAATATAAGATGTAGTGCAACTAAAATTAGCAGTAGGTTAGCATGGCCAGGCGATACCAATGGACTAGATTTCTGGCGATGGGGTGTTTGACCAATTGATTCTTATTACTGTATCTGGAGTCAGTAAAAGTTTTTGCCCCGGTATAGGGCATGTCACGGTGCATGCTGCTGCCGCTGTCGTTGACCGCTGTCATGCCCGTGCCTCTGCTGCGGCTCCTGCACTTACTTACCTGTCCCAGCCCCTGTCTCCGCTGTCGCGGCATCCACCGGCAGCACTTACTCACCGGTCCTGGCTCCTGCTCGCTCTCGTCCTCTGTGGCTGCCTGTGTGCGCTCGAGCACCTCCTATGGCGCACGTGCAGCAGCCTTCTCCTGTTTAAAGGGACAGTACCCAATTACCTGTAATTAACCTGTGACCCTTGGCTATATAAGGAACTTCGTAACCTTGCTCCTGGTCAGTTCGTTGTTGTCTACATAGAGCTTTACCCCGTCTGCTGCACTACTGCTGTTCCAGTGTCTAGTGTATCCTGCGTTATCTGTGTGCTATCACTGCGGTATCTGCTGAATATCTGCCGCTGCACCCGTCTGCCATATACCTGCTGAATATCTGTCGCTGTACCAAACCCGCTACGGTCCTGGAACTGCGCTACCTGCCTTCGGTAAAAACCTGCTGTGTCCTGTTATCCATACCAGCACCTGCTATCCTGTCCTGCACTTCGGCTACCTCTGCGAGTTACACCATCTATGCTCACAGGGGCCGAGAGATTCCGCCATATACCGATGATCGACGTGTCAGTGCATACTGACACCAACAAATCTTGACAGGAAAATTATAGATAATTATAGATAATAATTCCTTTGTCTTTTCTACAACTATGTGTAACAATTTAACTACTGAAAAAGTCATCTAACAACTACTATTATGATTTTGTGCATATGGAGCAATGATGCAGTTCTTCATGATTGCTGTTCTAGGAATCTTTTGCTAGAACTGCTTCTTTCAGCAAACTGCAGCCCCTGATCACACAAAAACTGCATTTACTGCAAATGTAATGCACATTCATCTCTGTTACTGCATCCCCTAGGTGCCCATGTCAATGTATGAGATTCATGGTATGCAAAAATTTACGTTGTAGGGAATTTTTTCTTACTGCCTCAGAATGCATTGACTGCATCGGGGTGTGAGATATTGATAAAAAAAAATGTCACCTATTTTGAATACATTAAAAAAAAGTTTCTTGATGTGCAACTGATGGCTCATTGCCAGAGATGTGAGAATTGATTCTAACGAAGTGGAATTCTTTTAGAATTTCAGGAAAACTTCGATTCTGAACGAAGTCAAAGTTTGGGGTACTTCGCGGGAACGAAGTGTGCTTTTGATTGATAAAATGGCTGCGAGCACATGGCGTTACATGGGGCAAAGCACTCTGGGAGGAAGAAGGGCATAGCCTACATGACATGTGCCCGAGAATGAAGCCAATCAGAGACTGGCGGGATTCTGTGACGTCCCCCGCACTATATAAGTCCCGGGGGCGACGCTGGGAGCTCACACTCCTCTCACTGTACTGATTAGGAAAGGTTTCTGCCGCAGCTGCCTATAATGTCTCTTAACTAAAGACTCATTTTTTTTACAGCGTTTTTTGGGGGGTGTCTCAGCTTGTCTCAGAGATTTCTTCTCTTAACGTTCTATTTCTGATTTTGTGGGGTATTGGAACTGAAGGTTTCCCGTGTGCGTCCAGTGCAGCTGCATATACATTTTAATGCTATCTGCTCACATCACATTAAATATCCAGGGGTTATCTAAGGCCAGTTCTGTTGTATTCATTTAAAGAAACAGCGTTTTTACAATCCAAATACCACTTTATTTTTGGTTGCTCAATTCTTTTGCGCAATTTACATCCAGGGGTTTAAATTTAAACGTTGTTCTGCTTTGTGGTCACTAAAAGAAACCGTCTTTTTCACCGCCAAAAAATAAATTTTTCCTGTAGCATAATTCATAACCGAAGCTTAATTACAAGTTTATCTCTTGTTGTGTACCGTAAAATACATGCCATTGTAACACGCTACAAAGCTTGTAGTTTTTGGTTGCTCAATTCTTTTGCGCAATTTACACCCGGGGGTTAATTAAGCGTTGTTCTGCTGTTGTGGTCACTAAAAGAAACCTTCTTTTTCACCGCCACAGAATACATTTTTTCCTGTAGCATACTTCATATCCGAAGGTTAATTAAGCCTGTTTATGCTTTTACATTCAGTAAAACACACAGTGTTTTTAAACGACACATTCAAGTAAATTTTTCCCGGCCATTTCTGGAGCTCAATTTATATCCAAGGGTTACCCAAGCTTGTTACTGGGTTCATTTGGAGTCAGATACAGGGTGTGTATTTATCATATACAGATTTCTTCATAAAAACAGTGTTGTCATTTTCGAACAAACAGTATGTCAGACAGAGAGGTGGCAGGCTTTCACCTGCGAGTAGCAGTGGCACAAACTTCCTGGAGCAGGCCAGGTGGCAGCACAGAAAGGGGGGACGTCGCAGCAGGGGTCACTCGGTGAGGCCACAACTGCCGCTGTCATCTAGCGGCCGTGTGCTGACCAGCAACCAAGGGTTCTTGATTGGTGACTAGGTCATCCACTTCCTCCCAGATGACATCTAAACAACCCCAGCCAAAACCCTTAGTTGGCAGGGCCCCGGGAGCGGGTCGGGCGGCCCTCACCGTCCTCAAACCCGCCTCTGTACACCCGGGTTTCCCCAGCCAGAGATCTACTATGTGTTCGGGCACAGCGCCCACTATATAGCGAGGATGAACATTTTGAGGAGGGCAGTCAGCAGCTACTTGGCAGCGAAGAAATGGGGCCAATATCCACTGCTTCTTGCAGTAGGTGGCAAAGTATAGATGTGGAGAGTGGCATGGGAGGTCATGTTGTGAGGGGTCAGCCTCTGTATACCAAGACCGGTGATGAGGACAGGTGATGATGAAACACAAATAGAAGATGCAGTAGCCGACCGCACTAGGGAGCCTGTAGAGGCAAGGCATTCATCATCGACAGGCGAAGAGGCCGACAGCTTGCGCGTCAGGCAGCGGCGCAGCCCGCACGTGGGTCGTGTTGCCGGGAGTCAGCAGGATAGCAGCAGTGTGAGGTCGGGAGCCAAGCGGCCACGGGGTAAAAAACCCGCTTTGCAGGTCCAAGAAAGTAGTGGCACAGGGGCTCAGCGAGGCAGCGGCGGTAGTAGTCACTCAGTGCGGAGCGTTGGCGTTAAAATCAGATATTCGGCAGTGTGGCAGTTCTTTGCTAAGACACCGGAGGAGCCGAATTTTGTGTTATATTAGAAACTGCAGGCAGGGAAAATGAAGCGGTGGCCAGGGAGCTAACGTTGGCACCACGGCCCCGCTCAACACATGCAGCATCACCCTCCAGTGGCCTGGAGAAACGTGGCTCAGATGTGGTGGTCCATCCTGCCGCCGCAGCAACAGCAGCAGCAGCAGCAGCACCCAGTGGCACGCATGCCATTGCAGCCAGTCAAGGCTCCACCACTTCTGCAGAAGGCAGCTGTTTCTCATTGCCATCATCTCCCGGTCCAGATGCTCCTGCTCCTCGCTACTCATGGCGCCAGCAGTCGTTCAGCGAGGCGATTGCAAAGAGACAACAGTATGCATCCAATCATCCTAAAGTGCAGAAGCTGACCGTGCTTTCCCGTCCTGTTGTAGGTACTGCAGTCCCTCCTTTTCCCCAAAAGGTGGACTCGCACTGTTCAGAGAACTAATGGCTTGTGCCGAGCCCAGATGGAGAGTTTTCCCAAATCGTAATTTCTTTTCCAAATTGGCAGTACCAGCACTTCATTAAATATGAAGTACAGTAGGTGGGCCAGTCCTTGAGCTTACGGTTGTTCCAAGGTGCACCGGCAGCGGGGGACGTCTGGGGCTTTTAACTACGGTCAGGGCCAGTACATGTCCATTACGGCCCACTGGGTGAATGTGCTTCCTGCCCAGGCACACCAACAACTTGGGCAGGAGACGGCGCTTTCTCCTCCAAGTTGTCAAACTGCGGCTCCTGCGCCCAAAGTCCGCTCCTCCTGCCCCCACCACCACCACCATTCTCAGCCTCCACAAGTACTGCTCCATCATACCCCATGTGTAGGGCCACAGCGTGGTCACGCAGTTCTGCACCCGTCTTTTCCTTGGGCGAACGAAGTCATTACAGGGGAGGAACTGCTCCGCGTTTAGCAGCAAGAAATCAATGTGTGGCTTTCTCCGCACCAACTGCAAATCGGAACCATGGTGAAGGACAATGGGAGGAACATGGTTTTCCGCGCTGCACCCAGGAGGATGGTCCATGCGCCCTGCATGGCGCATGTGTTCAATCTGGTTGTGAAAAGGTTCCTGAAGTCTTCCACCGATCTTCATAGATTCTGAAAATGGCCAGGAAACTGTGCATGCACTTCATCCATTCCTACAAGCCAGGAACACCCTCCTTGAGTTGCAGCGGCAGAACGGCCTCCCTCAACACACTCTGATATGCGATGTTTCCACCCGTTGGAATTCCAGCCTGCACATGTTGGACCGGACTGTATGAACAGAGAAAGGCCATTAACGATTTTTTGATGATTCGGCGGACAGGAGTACTCCCCTGTGTAACTTTGATGTCAGCCAGTGGCAGCTCATGCGTGACACCTGCCATTTGTTGAGGCCATTCGAGGAGGCAATGTTATTTGTCAGTCGCCAGGACTACGGGATGAATAATGTCATTCCACTGCTTCATGTCCTGGAACAGATGCTGAAAAATCTGTCTGGGCAGGGAACTGGAGACGTGGCGATTACATCTCATGGCCACATGAGTCCGGGGAGGACTGAAATGGAGGAGGAGGAGGCTGAGGAGGAGGAGGAGGACATTGGAGCAGAAGCATTGTCTGGTAAAATGAGTGGATTTTCTACCCAGGTGACAAGAGAGGAGGAGCAGAAGCAGCTGGAGGAGGTAGATGGAGATGAGGAAGACGAGGCAGATGACCCGCAAGCACCGTGGCAGTATACAGTGGAGATGGAGGCAGGGAGCCCCTCGGTGTCACTTGTGCAGATGGCCCGCAGCATGCTGATTTGCCTGGCTAGTGACAGCCGAATAGTCAGCATCCGGCAGGGGGATGACTTCTGGCTCTCCACCCTATTGGACCCTCGCTACCGGTCCAAAATAGGAGCCTTTTTCCCAGCTATTGAGAGGGAGGACAAATTCAAATACTATAGGGAAATCCTCCGTAGTCAGTTGGCCGCTGCCTATGTGCGGCATCGTCCCTCCTCTGACAGGTCTGACCGGGGGGTTCTTCAGCGCTCACGTACTACTGCCGCGGCTGCTGGGGGAGGTGGGGATAGAAGCAGTACCAGCTCCACCAGCAGCAACCTAAGTCTGGAGTCACTGATGAGCAGCTTCCTTCACCCGCCTAGTGAGGAGGGCAGTCGCCAGCAGCAGCAGCAGCAGGACCTGGAGCAGACCCTGAACCAACAGGTGGTGGCCTACTTGGACAGCACTCTGCCACCCCAGTTAGAAGATCCGCTGGACTACTGGGCAGCCAAACTGGATGTGTGGCCGCAACTTGCCGAGTTTGCAGTGGAGAAGCTGTCCTGCCCGGCCAGTAGTGTGGCATCAGAGCGGGTGTTCAGAGCGGCGGGAGAACCCGCGGGAGAACCCGCTTGTCCACGGGAAATGTGGAACGACTGACCTTTGTCAAGATGAATCAGGCGTGGATCAGCCAGGATTTCCACACACCAATGCCTTAGGCGTCAGACTACATCATCCATGACGCCTCACCCAAACTGTGAGAAATGAGTCTGGGTTCAAACTACCTGCCTTAGCCACTATTCTGATGCCACCACCCGCCTGATGCCCCACATCTGCTGACAGTTTTCTCCATCTGCCACCAACCATCTTTACCAGGGACTGGTATTGCCACCCACCTCGACACTCTGTCATGTGCCACTCTATGACCTCATGCTGCTGGCTGCTGTTGCTGGTGCCGTGACATCCACACTGCGTCATTGTGCCACTCTCTGACCTCATGCTGCTGCTGCTGTTATTGCTGCTGCGGTCACCTCCACACTGTTTCATTGTGCCACTCTCTGACCTCATGCTGTTGCTCCTGCCGCCGTCACCTCCACTCTCTGTCATTGTGCCACTCTGTGGCCTACTCCTGTTTTTGCCACCTTCAGAATGTCATTGTGCCACTGTCTGACCTCATGCTGCTGCTGCCGTGACCTCCACACTGTGTCATTGTGCCACTCTGTGGCCTACTCCTGTTTTTGCCACATTGTGCCACTCTCTGACCTCATGCTGTTGCTCCTGCCGCCGTCACCTCCACTCTCTGTCATTGTGCCACTCTGTGGCCTACTCCTGTTTTTGCCACTTCCAGAATGTGATTGTGCCACTCTCTGACCTCATGCTGCTGCTGCTGCCGCCGTCACTTCCACACTCTGTCACTGATGTTGCCACCTGAGCTCTCAGCTTGTTTTTTTTCCAGCTGTCGCTGCCATGACTTTATCAGTCTACATACCCGCTAAAGTTTTTTGGTCAGTTATCCCCTCTTAAGTGCCCAGAGAATTTTATAGTGAAGCGATTCTAAGAGCGGGCGGAGTCATTGGTGTCATAATAGAACACAACATTGTAGGAAGACCAAACCAAGCTCCCTCTGCATATTTAAGCATGGCACAACGTTCTACATCACCCTGCAGGCTCTGTGCAGCCTGGAAATAGCTGTTTTTTCACTCGATTCGTCCCGAAGTAATTCGGACCGAAACAAATTTTGTCGGAAAATTTGGCGAAGTCACCGAATCGAATTTTTTAGAATTTCGCCCATCTCTAATCATTGCGTATAAACATATATATAAATTTAGTTATATGTACATATATAATCAGGTCCTGTGGAGTCAATTTTAATGCATGGTGGCTCTGTGGTTGTTCTGATCTGTGATTGGTTTTAAATGAGCTAACTACAGAGCTTTTGGCCACATTTGTTTCTGTGCTAATTCAGCTGATTGCTGGTCTTCCTCTTTTTTGTGTATCCAAATATGTGTCCTTGGCACTTGTAGGACTCTTCTCCAGAACCATCATTCTAAGGAATCAATTTCCTGTCTCGATTCCTTATTGTTTAACCTTCTCAACCATATGACATTATTGAAAATACCGTATTTCGTACAAGCTGGATACTTGTAGTTAAAGACACATCTCTGCATCTGAAGATTCTGTCCAAGTCTCTCATGGATGTTTTCCCGAGAGCAATTTGTTGGTGGATCTCTTGGCTGCTTTTTCTTTTGGTATTCATTATTGATCCAAGTAAAATGAGGCCTCTACCACATCTATTACTTCTCCGTAAATTGTGAAATTCAACATTTTTCTAGCTGTCATGATCTGTTTTCTTCACACTGAGTTATAACCCAAATTTTTTACTCTTTTCTTTACTTTTTGTTCGCAGGTATTTCAAATCCTCTTCACTTTCGGCCAGCAATGTTGTGTCATGTGCCTAGCAAATCTTACGATAATCTTTCCAACTATTCTCACACCTTTATCTTCATCATACAGTCCTACTTCTCTGATATACGTACACACATAACATAATATGATTTATCTTGTTACAACGGCCCCCTCTAAAGAGTTAAATTGAGTACACAGTGAGTGAATTCTTAATCTTGACTTGTTGGAAGCACCACCATGAGAAGAATAGCTTGCCAGATTCAATCCCACAAAAGAGCTACTGAAACACAATAAGTTGAATAAGCTGAAGATGAATAGGTTAATGTTGGCTATGGTAGAAAGGTTTCAGAACACACAGGGCCATTGCTGTGTAGCCACAGATTGGTTACAGTGCACATGCAGCAATGGTTTGCGGAACTTGACAAAGTATCTGTGGGATGTACTCGAATAATGTGTGGTCCATAGAGGTCCCACCTCACAACTAACAGGATTTAAAGGGGTTTTGCTACGAGTTAATGTTGACATGGGATCCTAGAAAAAAGAGGACAGACCATGAGCTGACAGGAGCTGAGCTGGTCGTGCTTGCGTTGTTTGCACTTCTTATCTGATGGCAGGGAACATGAACAAGCTTTGAAGGGACTGGGGAGAAAACATCCCGTGTCTTTTGTATAGAGAATCCACTGGTTGTAATGCAATTATCTGAGTAAACATGCAGATTCTTCCTGCTCAGCCCTCCTACCCCCCTGCATCAGTTTGTGAACAAATGAAAGAACGCTGCCTGTTCAGAGCTTATCTTCTCTCCTGTGCACAACACAGTTCTCCCCTGTGGATTAGCTAAACAATGTTTACTCAACTACAGAGACTGAATATCAGGAGCGTGCATGGGAGGTGGTGCAATGACATCACAGAGGAGGTACTTGTTTTTTTTAAACAACAGAAACACAAACCCCCTTTTTTCAAGCATCAAGCGGGGAGTATCAGCCTGTTAGGTACGGAACTTACTTCTTGGCAAAACCCCTTTAAGGGATCTGCTGCAACCTCCAGAGGTCTTGTAGGGTTTATGCCTCAATTACCTGTTTAGGCAGCACAAAGGGGACCTAAGCAATATTATTAAGGTAGATCTAATGCTCTGACTGATACGTATCTTTCCTTCTTGGAGGTCAGTGCTAAGTTTTCACCTTAGGAGGTCACATCACAGCTGAGGAGGAAATGTTCTCTCATTTTACAACACATAAAACATTTTTACTATTTTTAGTTAACATATATTCTAGATTATATTCTGTTTATGAGTCCATGTGCAATATAAAACTCTTGATTTCATTAGTGGTACATAAAACTATTTAATAATAAAGGGCTGGGCTTCATTCACCCACATCAACTAAGGGCATGTCCCCACGGGTTTGCAGCCGGTTTCTCAGATGGTTTGCGGTTCTGCAGACCGTCTGAAAAACTGGACGCAGACAAGCCCAATGGGCTTCTATGGAAAACCCGTGCAGCAGTCCCTACCGCGGGACGCCCGAAAAACATTGTGCTAGCACATTCTTACGTCTGTTTTTCTGACGGAATATGAACATGTGAATGTGAAGGGGGATGGCTCATCGTAGAGAAAAGCCGTCCCCCCCGCGGCCGTGTGCATGGCACACAAACTGGACAAATACCGGTCGGATAAACATGTAAACAGCCCCTAACTATGCTACTTATTTGTCATAGATTAGTAAAAGTCTGGGCCCCAAGTG